>VZRV01007584.1:226705-284432 GCA_013398115.1 Falcunculus frontatus
GGCTGAGGTCACTTGGTCTGTTCAGCCTGGAGTGGGGGAGACTGAGGGGAGACTGAGGGGAGACCTCTCTGGGGTCCTCAACATCCTCATGAGAGGAAGAGGAGGGGCAGGCACTGATCTCTTCTCGCTGTGACCAGTGAAAGGACCCAGGGAAACTGCAGGTATCTGGGCCAGGAGAGGGTTAGATTGGATTGTTATTGATGTAACAATGTGAATGTAATAATATATTACATAGTTATTATAATTATATATATATATATACATACCTAATATAATATTACATTATATAATTAAATTTTTTGTAATATATAATACTAGGCAAACTTATGTAATAATGTGATTTTAAGACAGAAGATCTTTATGGATGAGAGAGGCAGAGCATGAAATCTGCTGTAAGAAACCTTTTGTTCACCAAGAAAACAAATATTTATACAATAAATTTAAAAATACCTGTGAGATTGTAGATTCTGTAAGATAACTTTCAATGTCATTTGTTTATAATTTTTATCTGTATATTTATTTATCTACTGAAGGGAAAAAAAATTAAACTGAAAATGGCTTCTAAGCGAAGCCTTTTCTTTTTTTTTTTCCAGTTCTGAATGTATACATCCGAAAAAACATACAAGAATTTAAAAACAGAGTTTATTTTTCCTGAATTTGGGCTAAATTAAAAAGTTTAAGACTGAAAAAATGCCAGGAAAATGTAAATTGAATGATTTATGTGTTTATTTATATATGTGTTTGATAGAACTGAGTTTTCCCTTCTTTTTCTTTTTTCCTTTTAATAGCCTTTTTTGACATTTTAAGGCTAATCTATTTAAGTAGGTAAGCAATTGGTTCTTGAAAAAAAAATCTGAAGTAAAGGGAACATTTAGTTTATGTTGCAATTACAAAGTTTCAACTTAGATTAATTTATAGTCATGAGCGAGCAGGAAAATAGGAGAATGAAAACCTTAAAAAAAAAAAAACCCAGAAATTGTTTTTGCAACCGTGGCTCAAGCTAGGGGTAGATTTTTATTTTCTGAAGAAGAAACCACAGTGTGACAGGCTGAGTCTCTACTGTGATTTTAAAGAGGCAAAAATCAGTGTAATACTTGAGTTTATAATTTTTATTCATTAAAGCATTGTGTAGAAAAATAGATGACTACATGGAAGAAGAAAACTGTTAGGAGTATGTGAAGAATCTCAAAAAGTTTTTAGAACTAAATGCTAGAGATGTTGGCTTGGAAAAAACCAATTTTTTTAAATTGTTTTCGTGTCATTCTGAAAATAGCCAATGATGGATGAAAAAGCTAACAGACAACAATTTCTGTCAAAAATCAAAAAATACCATCCTTTCTGTCTGTGAAATATCCTCATGAAAGACAACATCTGTAGCTGAAATCTGTAGGCCAAAATCTTCATTAATTTCAGACACCGAGTTTCAGGGACACCCTGTAAAATAGCAGCAAATGAAACCTTACTAAGTCAAATACAGCACTGTTATGCAAAAAAACCCACAAACAAACAAAACAAAAGGAAGGTGCTAGTTTTTCAGTCTCAAGCCACTTGATATGGTCTTAACTTACGGCTTTAAGCAAAAAAAGAAAAAAAAGAAAGAGGTATTATGCAGAAATACTTCAATATGACAGAAAATTTTGTAGAAAGAGTTAAAATGTGTACAGAATCAAGGCTCAGGAATGTAAGCAAATCAGCTACTCTGTCTTGGCTCCCTATCGATCACTGTCATTCCGAAAAAATATGTTGTTGAGGTCCTCTGGCTCTGGCTGCTCCAGAACTTTTCCAACCAAACTATTCTGTGTTGCTTCAGCCTGTGGAAATTCTGGAAAAATCTTCCTTGAATCCAACCTGAGGATGTTATCAATTTCTTTGCTAGTCTTCTCTACTTTCACAGAATGACCCCAATTATTTTGATCTTTCTCCATTTTGATCTTTCTGGACTTCTGATCATTGTTTGCTTTCCTGTATGCACTTTTTACTTCTATCTCTGACATACAGCACTTGGAATTGGATACCATGCTCCAGCTAAGCCCTTATCATGAAAACCAGAGCATTAATTCAGGTATCTCACAGGCTACATTCAGGTTTGTATATCTCAGTATGGTGTTTGCCTTTTCATCTTTCTTCTTTTGTTTCAATTTTGTGTCTAAACATTTCAGTTAAATAATAGAAAAATCAGTGTCTTACCTTTATAATTTCTTTTCCCTGCCTCCAGCAGTACTCTGTTAGTTGTGCTGGAGCAAATGACTCTATTTAACTGTGCCTCATTTTCCTTATTTTTAAAGAGGGAGTACTGCCATCTCTGTTTGCTTTGAAATCTAGAGATAATTGTTACAATAAGTGAAGTAAAGAATAGTACTTTAGATTATACATAAGATTTTATATAACTTTTTTCTGTCGTTGATTGTTTCCACAGTAAACTGTTTGTATGTTTTAGGGAGGTGTGAAAATTTTAAATCTTTTTGGCATATTTATATGGTGTAGAGCTTCTGAAAATTCTGTGAAATAATGTGTTTTTTACACATTACCGCAAACTACTAAAAAATCGCTTGTCTAGACTACAGTCCTACACTCTGAGACCAGATTTATCAAAAATGTAACTTTGATTTTGTTATACTGTTGCAATTCATATCATAACTCCCCCTATTTTTGAAAAAGTAAATTTTTTGCCACTGTCTACCAGTAAAATTCAATGATAAAAAAATCTATGAATCTTTGCCAAATGTGTGTATGAGGATCTCTTAGCTGCTAATATGTACTCAGTGCAGTTTGGGTTTATCAGTAGAATGCATTAAGCAGAGGAACAACATTTTTATATCAATAAAAGCATAGTTTACATATCCACTACACACTAAATTTTGTTGGAAAATAGTTCACTGCATTCTTATTTCATTATACTTACATGTTACTGAGATGAAAAGTAAAAGGCTACACACAAGTATTTTGGACTGTCTTGTGAAGGCAATGTTCCTTAAAGCAATGCTCTGTTTCTGAAAAGAGAAAAAAAAAATAGGCTTCTTCTAAAGAAAGAGAAAAAAGAAGAAATCTAGTATTACAAGGGGATATCAAGCAAAGTTAAGAAAGTCAGTAATAATAAATCAACACTGTTCACGTGCAAAGATTTCATAATTTAGGTCCTGTCTCGTGTTGTTTGCTGGTTCTGCCAGACACCCTAAAGACATTGTGACAGAAGTCCCAATATCAGTCTTTTTCACCCTGTTTCCAGAAAATTTCTACAATCAACCAATGACCATGTCTGCTGGTGCAACCCTAAATGTGCTCACCCTCCTGTGTCAGGGGAGATGATATGGAGATCCACCTTATACTCAAAAGCAGAACCTCTTCAAATGACGTTATCACACCTCTCATCAGTGAAATATTTGAAAGGAAACTAATGAGGAACAACAGAAAAAAAAAACCAAACCAAAACCAAATCAGAATAATAGAATTGTGAAGGTTCAAAAAGACCTGCAGAGCTTCAGGACATGGTATGTATATCTGCTTGAACTGTTAATAACTATTTTCCCATACATTAGCATAGAAGCAAACTCACTATTTATGCACCAAGATCTTAAGCGCCAGCTGAGCAAAATTATGCACAAGGCTCCAAGCTATCATTTTCAGTGTGCAGGCATGTTGATAATATCTCTATGGCAGGAAACTGCCCATAATCACTGATCACCAAACCTCTTACTCTGATTTGAAGAGTGGGAGAGGAAAGGCAATTTTAGTTTTAAATGTTCTGACAATTCATAGCAGAAGGCATACAGGGTGATGGTTTAGAAATGATGTACTGAATACTGATCTTCAACACAACAGTTTGATGGACTTCACTTCAAGCTTGAGAAATTACTCTGCTGTGAATATAAGACACCACAAGCCAGAATATTGTCCAAAACAACCAATTACTAGAGATGGTGAAGCAAATCTTCCAGGCCATAGAGAGAGATATCTTTTCATCTGAAATTTTAAGCCTTATATCAGAAAGGTGAACAAAGAATTTTTGGAAAAAAATTCTCATGAGATATTATTTTTATCGGAAGGATAAGATCTCCTGTCACTTATGAAACTTGTTGATCTGGATATGTACTGTCATGAAGTTTGAAAAAACTTTTGTGAAAACTCTCTGAGTGTGGTCCATAAGTAAGGTTATTAGGTAAGTGGTGATAAATGATCACCTTTATTTAAGAAATCCAGATGTAAGGCTTTATTCTTTGCAATCAAATTTCTGTGTCTGTATTACCTAGCAATAAATTTTACCATATGTTTTTATTTCAATCACACAGTTTCAATATCTATTTAATATTTATTCTCCTTCCTTCCTTCCTTCCTTCCTTCCTTCCTTCCTTCCTTCCTTCCTTTTTTCCTTTTTCATATATGTTCCATTTTTTTGTTGTTCTCATTTTTGATGGACATTATTGACTTATAACAATCTCATAAAGCATAAAAATGTAAAGGGAGAANCTTCCTTCCTTCCTTCCTTCCTTCCTTCCTCCCTTCCTTCCTTTTTTCCTTTTTCATATATGTTCCATTTTTTTGTTGTTCTCATTTTTGATGGACATTATTGACTTATAACAATCTCATAAAGCATAAAAATGTAAAGGGAGAAATATATCCCAAACCAGAAATTATATTTATTCCCTTCGATCCTGACACATATACATCTGTATGTTAAAGTTGTACAGATTTAAAAAAGGATATGCCCAAAGATCACATGCAAACATGGAAACTCTGAAACCTCCAGCAAGGAAATGTATTTTTATTTATTAAGTAAATAGCTGAGTAGATAGAAGTTTGAGGTCTATATATAAAATTGAAAACAGTTTGAACAGAGGCCGTGAAATTCTACTCCCTCTGAAATGTGTTGTATAAGGTAGAAAATAAGAAAAGAGATTTTAGTCACATTTTTCGGTGTCCTGCCCAGCCCCTCCCACCAAGTGCTATGAATCCACAGAAAAACGTTTTGTAACCCAAACAAGCTTTATCTTCCACAAACTCCACCAAGATCTGGAAAGCACCTGCAAAGTCAGTGAAGTCCTTGCTTTTGTCACCATCTAATCAGCAGTTCTGTTACTCAGGACCAGAGCTTGGTATTTGTAGGATTTTGCCAAAACAAGAAGACCTTTAGAGGACGTATCAGCCAAGTTGCATGATGCCCAGTCACAGTCTGTTCATATTGCACTGAAGTTTTCTGTACATATATATACTTGCACACAGGAATAAAGCATGTTTGGTTTCGGTGTCTCCAGAGTGCTTTCTCTGTGTGGTGGTTTCAGTTTACCTATGCCAAACAGAAATTTCTGAAGTATATCTTCATGAAGTGAAGTTCTGGAGCTCTGCTTCCTGGGAAGTGGCCAGACGTCATTTGCTGATGGAAAGTAGAGAACAAACCTATCTTTTTATCTTTGTTTTTTCATTCACAGTCTTTTGTTTTTGCTTTAGTAGGCTGCCTTATCTCAAACTCAATTTGCTCTCCATCTTTTTTTCTCTCCCTTGTCCAGCTGGGAAGTAGAAGTAATAGAGAGGATTCGTGGGTCTGGTGGGCACCTGGTGGTCAGCCAAGGTCAACCCACCCCAAAATTTACTAATGAATAAGGTTATATTTTCCACAGAGAGTCAAGAACTCTATAGGTCCCCATCAGCAGGAGCTTGTAGAGGCTTAGATTCTTTGGTGCATTACAAGGATGATGCTGTACACCTGCTTTGTCCTTCCATCAGACTGTGCCTGTGTCCAATCCTGACTGCTATTTCTGATGGTTTGATTTCTCAAACCATCTCAGCTCTATCTGTGCTCCCCTGGTCCACTCATAGAAAAATAATTTTTCTTTCTCTGCCTGCAGATTTTGTAAACATCAGATCCCATTCTGAAGCGCTGCCTCCACTCTCCACTCACTCTTTATGGACCCTGCAGTGACTGATAGGATCATGAGGTGTGTGCAGGATGTTTTAATAGGTAAAGAGTTTTAGGGCTTAGACATGAAGTCCCTGAGAGACCTCAACCCACTCAGCTAGTCTTCCTTAAGCTCAAGTTGAATAAAAGAGTAATCTTATCATCCTTTGCAATGTTATGAAATGTTTGCTTAGCACTGTGTTATCTAAGCCTGTGTGTGACCTTTGGGTAGATTGCTATTCTCCCCATTGTCTATTTGTTTTATTTATATATTTAAATAAATACTTAAATCATGAGAAATCTTCTCATAATCCTAGATTCTGTTCCCATTACTGATCCATATATAATACTGCTCAAATATTAAGGCTTCTGCATTTCCATGCCATGCCAAGGAACTATCTTGAAATTTATGAATTATTAGATAAGTTAATTTAGCCATTTAATTTTTATAATGTTGATAATGTTTATGTTGTGTCTGTTAAATTAAAATGAGGAAGGGGGACGATAAAAAGGATGTATTTTACTTAAAGGAAATGCTGGCTTTAGCATGCATTTTCCTGTCAGCCTTTTGCGAGAATTGTCCTTGACACCAAATGCCAAAACATCTTTTTTTATATAAATTATTAAGAAAGAGCATTGCATATGTTTTGCACCAGATAAATTATGCACCCATTTTAATCTAGACGAGAAATAAGGAATTCCTATTTCACTGCACATCTGAATTTTGTATGGAATTTTGCACATACTGTGATGCTGGGCCCAATATTTTATGCATCAGCATATCTCATGTTTTCTTTATAAACTGCAGAGAATCTGCACACTGAGTTATGTGTTTTATAAAAGGAAAGAAAGAATCTAAAATTAAAATAATGTAATCAAACAAGGAAGAGCGTTGCTTAGGTTTTTTTCCCTCATTTCCTGCTTCTTCCTTCTCCCTGAACCTTTTCCCATTCTCTTTTTGGAGTATTTTGAATCTCTGCAGTTACATGAAATTTCACAAATTAATTTCTCGGTAAAATGCTGAAGAAGCAAAAAATCCAGTGCACCAAACCTAATAATCTAAATGCGGCTTCACTCTCAAACTTTTGCTCATTTGAAGTAAAGTCAAGCAAACTTTTTCTTTTTCTTTTTTCCTTTTTTTTTTTTTTTGATGTGTTGAATAATGTGGTTACCTTATTAATTTTCACCATGTTTTTAGTTCTGCCAAGATTGCCTCCAGCAAGGCATATTGATAGGTAAAGATGAGAAACATAAAAGGTTAACACAGAAGGGCAGATAAACAAATAGGATTTGATCCAAAGCCCGCTTGAGTCAATGAGAGATTTTTCCATTGACTTCAGGAGACTTTGGATCTGACCCATCAGGAGTTTATGTATCAATATGGTGAAGTGCTGAGCAGCTCCTATGAAATATCAGTTGTCTTCTGCTCCCATATGTGTCAGAAAGAGTTAGGGGGGTTCACTGCCCTGGAGATTTGGAGTGTTTAAAAGTTAATAAGAAAGTACAGGGCTGAAAGAGGAACAAGGGGACAGAGACCACTGACTTTACTTACAGCTTCTGAGAAAGCCTGTTAAAGTCAATCAGATCAAGCAGGCACAACTGCTTTGGTGAATTAAGCAGAGTGAAGAAAGAGAAACAAGGAGATAGCATCTGAAGTAGAAAAGGTAAAAAAACAGCAAAAATCCAAACTGAGTTAACCAGGAGAATGGAGAATTGAGGAAAACTCAGAGGAGAGTTGAGATCAAAATTGAAGCAGGAGGATGAATACTCAGTTATGTCTGACTTTTGCCTCCTAAAAACAATATACAATGGGAGTTCAAACATTTTTATTTTATTGTTTCATTCTCTTTTTAGCAGTATTTAGTTTTCACTTCTGATTTCGAAAAAGCCTTAAAATTGCATAAGGTCTCTGGGACATTTACAACCTTCTATTTCACATAACACTCCTGGGATCTTCCCTAGGGGCTATATTTGAGAGGCAAATTAATTTTGTTCACAGCTGCTGGCATGACACAAAGACTGTTTTCCCCTTTGCAAATTTAACCCTTGCTATATATATTTTTTTCTATTCTCTTCACTGCTATGCCAGAAATGTTTTCCATTTCTGAGATGTGCATTTCATTCAGACAGCCTCACAAAGCTGACGTGCTATTAGCAGACCACCAGCAAAATGGGAAATGCTGGAGAAAGGCAGAAGACCTGATTTGTGTTAAGTTACATCTTCTAGGTCACTAATCTTAAAAAAGCGTCAAGAACCGTATTCACAGATTTTCATAAACCACTCCAGAGGGGGTCATATAGTCCCTCTGCCTGACTAAAGCAGGATCAAGAATTTCTAAACTATGTTTTAGTTCTGCTCATATAGACAAAGAAACAAACCAGGCACATATAGACAAAGAAACAGGAACATTGTGTGTTTTATAAATAACTGCAGCTAATTAATGAAGTTCAAGCAGGCATCATTTTTCTAATGATAAATAAAAAGCCTTTGAATGTGGCTGCATAAGAATGGCATAAGAAAATCACCACGAATATTGAAATTCAGCTGAATAAGTTATTTTACTGTGGTGCTGGCTTTCCTAGCAACTCCCTGACAAACACTCATATGATATTTTTAACCTTTCATGTATAAGCTTTGGTGATATGGAAAATAGTATTGCTTTCGTATTCTTCAAAACTAAGTAATTCTTTTTCCCCGGGCCAAAACAAGGTCAGTGTGTCTGTTATGCTAAATGAAAGTCATGAGAATAATATAAAATCTTTGGAATTTTCCTTAAATTGTTCATTGTTTTTGTTTATATTATACTGCCAACATCTTAAGTATAAAAAGTCATAAAAGTCAAAAAATTAAAAAAAAAAAAAAACAAAACATGAGAAACAAAAGGGAAAATGTTGAACTGATTTTCTAGGGGAACTGAGAAAAGAAAATAATATTAAGAATTTGGTATGAATAACATTTCCAGGCTGAAGATGGAAAGAAATATGAAAATAATTTCACAATGTTTCTCTGCATTTTTCAAGTCTTCTCAGAAGGAGATTTAGCAAAATAATGGGAAAAAACTCCCAAACTCTCTCATTCAGATTTCAAAATATTGCAGTGAACAAGAGCATAAAATACATTTCACTAGCGTACAGAGACCATATTCTTTTTTGAGAGTATTTGAAGAGCAAATTTATATTGAGGAAGTTTTATTTTAAACAATCTATTAAATCTATTTCAGTAAAAGTGGTGTTTCTTAAAAATAACATATTAACTATTGAGATATTTTATGGACATGGTAAAATGTTCACAACTAGTCATGGCTGAGACCGTTTGATGAATAATGAGTTCAACACTAAGTCACTGAAGACGGGATTTATTTTAATTGATTTCATAATCTGGCCACTAATAAGTAGTTATGCATATTTCCTTTACAGGTACTGGTTAGAGAAACACCTGCAAAGTATAAATCAGTGATTGATACATGAAATAGAACAGTCATGCTCTGGAATGATCTGCTTTATTCTTTCTGCCTTTCTTTTTCCCTCTCCCTCTCTCATACTCTTTCTCTTCCATTCTCAAGAGCTTTCTCCTTCTTATCCTCTTCCTCTGTCTCTATTCCTCTTTCTCTCTGTCTTTTCAATACAAAGGAAATTGATATGACTACTTAGATTACTTGGTTTACATGCAAACTAATAAAGGTCTGATAAAAGCCGCTCGAGTTCCTCTTAAACAGTATAATAAAGTTGAGAAAATACCAATCTTTTGGCTCTGCCATGACGTAAATTGGCAATGTTTCTCTTTAAAGGCATTTCATATTCATTTAAAGTTGATTTCATATATATAAATATATAAAATCTACTTATGACTCAACCCTTCGCATCTTAAGACATTGATCATTTTATTAATGTCTACTGGTATATCTTTTCCATTAAAAGAAAGTATCTGACTTATTCCAACTATTTGGTAAATTACTATATTAAAGAAACAGAATTAATTCAAGGAACAAAAACTTTAGGAAAAACTTATTACAAGAAAGCTTACAAGAATATTTAGGCAGCTGATTTAAATGAGATTTGGGGTTATTTCTGGCAGATACAGTGTTAGCTGCTATGGATGTGTTACTCACTAGTAGCATGTTGATATATTATCAAAGGATGTGCTTATGCTGTTCACTCAGAGGGTTGTCACTATCTGAAAAGGGAATTGAGCTCTGATTTCTTTTAAAAATACCCCTCATGTTTGCTCCCTATTACTCAATAAGATGGCTCTTCCTTCTTTTTTTTATTTTCCTGACATGTAAGCAAAGTCCATCCTGAGCTCTCTTTTGGAAGCATATTCCCACACTTGTGCTTCTGTGCTCGTGGGTGCTCAGAAGCAGAACTCGAGTGAGTGCTGCTCTGTTGCTCTTGTACCTGCTGCTTCCTGTGCATCCAATTTACATGTTATCTGTGCTGTCTAAGGGGGTCTGATACCGAGGTCATTATGACATCTTGGCTTGAGGGGCATTAAAGAATCCATTTTAAGTCAGCAAAGAACCATTGTTATCATTGCTCTGCAGTATGATTAATAATTTTGAGGTTTCCTCTCCCCCACCTACGCCTTCCCATACGATGTGTTAGTACAAAACTTTGACCTTGCAGTGAAAGATAATAACAGAACATATCTGTGGTATCCATGTGATTAATACAGCAGTCTGGGAGTCACAAGGAGACTTATGGAATACAACTGAGATGCTTGAATACATCAATGATGTCTTCGCGTTGTTCACCTTCTTACTAAATAATTTATCAGCTTAATGATAATCACATTCAAGTATCATAATTACAGCCAACTCTTTAAAAAACATCAATTCAAAAGCTGAAAATGTAGCCATTCTTTCTTTCTCCCTCCCTCCACAATTTCTACCATTAGCTATTAATGCCAAAATATGGTCTTTATTCATTCTACTGACACAATATAAAACCAACGTAGATTTCCCATTTTTCATAAAATTTCCATTCGCACTATTAGTTTCGCTGATAGCAGGCTGGGAAATGTTGTTAGGCTACAAGATGGACGACACTGCAAAACCTCAGCATGTTAAGAAGCCATAAAATTTTATTCAGTTCATTTACTGCTACAGTCCAGTAACCCTATAGTAACAGTGTGCTATTTTTATTGTGTATTTATTTAAAGCTTGAATATTCCCTCTTCTGGGCCATCTAACCAAATTACTCTGGTTTCCTAACGAACTCTATTGTAAAAAGTCAAGGGTGTGCATCTGACCTATGGGTCTTCTTTCTTCCAGATACTCTTGGGAGAGTAGTCTGTTGTTTCATAAAAGATGAGTCATAAGGAAAAGTAAAAAAAAAGTACAAAGCAACAAACCATGAATGAAAAAAAATTTTCCTTGAGGAAGAATGCAGGGATAGGATCACAGGATATGTAAAAGAAAAATTAAAACTTTTACTGAGACATGTAGGGACCCTATTCTCACAGCAAAGAATCTCCACACATCTTTAATGTTATCTTGAACCCATTCTAACAAGTGAAAAAACATCACCGTCTCACTAGATTCAGGCCTCTGTCCTACAAACAAGTTAGTTTAAATCTTTTAAGTCCAAGTAGCTCCTTAAAACTAAGTAATAATAACAAAATTTTTTTATATATGATAGTTCAGGTAAATAGAAGGAAAAAACCCAAAATTAATCAAACCCAAAACCATCTAAATCCTATCATTCTCAAACCAGCCTACGTGTAAATTGCTCCTTTTTGTTTTTCATTTTATTTTTTTTTACCTATTTATTTTTCAATTTATTATTTATTTATTTATCAACTTCTCTGTAAAATCCTTTTTCAATTAGTGGTGTTGAATAACATTTTGAATAACATTTCAACATTTAGTTTGGGAGTAGAGAACACACTCACAAAAATATTTTAATAAAGAGGGGTTTCTGTTCTTTAAGTCTTGCAAAATAGCTATGGAGTTTAAGGCCAGTGACAAGAGGCAAGTGAGGTAAACTTGAGGTAAACTCCTGGAAGGAGCACAAGGCAAATGTGCTGTGATTGGAAACAACATGGTGAGAACTGATCACAAGATGAAATCTCCCTAGCATTGCTGACTTTCTTGTGAAGGTCACAATAGACAGAAGGATCAGAGTTTTTTCTAGCACACTAAAGAATTTGAAAAATGTCGCCCAATTTTGCACAAAAGCACCCAACAAACCCTTGTCAGAGAGACCAGAACTATTGCACACATGTGAGACTTTAGGTGTGAGTGCTGATCTGCTGGAGGGTAGGAAGGCTCTGCAGAGGGATCAGGACAGGCTGGATCCATGGGCCGAGGCCAAGTGTGTGAGGTTCAACAAGGCCAGGTGCTGGGTCCTGCCCTTGGGTCACAACAACCTCCTGCAGCTCCAGGCTGGGATAGAGTGGCTGGAAAGCTGCTGAGTAGGAAAGGACCTGGAGGTGCTGGTTTTCAGTGGCTGAACATGAGCTGGAGTGTTCCCAGGTGGCCTAGGAGGCCAATGGCACCTGGCTTGTGTCAGCAATGGTGTGGCCAGCAGGAGCAGGGCAGTGCCCATCCCCCTGTGCTGGGCACTGGTGAGGCCACACCGCGAGTGCTGTGTTCACTTCTGACCCCTCACAATGAGAAAGACACTGAGGTGCTGGAGCGTGTCCAGAGAAGGGCAACAGAGCTGGGCAAGGGTCTGTAGAGTAAGTAATATTAGGAGTGGTGGAGGGAGCTGGGGGTACTCAGCTTGGGGTAACGGAGGCTCAGGGGACACTTTGCTCTCTACAAATCCGTGAGAGGAAGGTAGACCCAGCCTATTTTCCAGGCAAAAAGGGACAGGATGAGAGGACATAACCTCAGGCTGTGCCAGGGTAGGTTCATGCTAGACATCAGGAAGAATTTAGTCTCAGAAGTTGTTGTCAAGCATTGGAATGGGCTGCCCAGGAAGGGGGTGGAGCATTGGAATGGGCTGCCCATTGGAATGGGCTGCCCAGGAAGGGGGTGGAGTTCTGGAACATCCCTGGAGATGTTCAAGAAAAGACTGGATGTTACAATTATTGCTATGGTCTAATTGGCATGGTGATGTCAGGCAAGGGTTGTACCCAATGATCATAGAGATCTTTTCCAACCTAAATGAGTCTGTGATTCTGTGACTAATCAGGACACGGTACAAGCCAAAAAATCCCTCTGCAATCACCCATGTTGTTAAATAATCAGGTGAGATTGAGCCTAGTTCATCTACTGCTCTTTCAGATTTCGTTCTGACAAGGTCTGGGGTTAATATGATGTTGGGCTAGTAGGTAGTGTGGAGGCAGCCGATTTGTTTTGAGAGATAAATTAATGTCTTTAAATCCAAGCTGGGCTGGACCAGAAAGTGGTTCACTTCTGATTTCATTTATTAGCATAGCTGCAGCCTCTCTCTGCAGTCTCTTTGCTGACAGCTTAGCAGGAAGGCAGGGTGCTGTGCGCTTGGGTCACTAAGGTCACATTAGTGAAGTGAGGAGAGAAAAGCACTGCACAACAGAAGCTGTCCTCGTTAATGCTGGTGAAATCCTTCTCAGAGGTAGCCATATGCAAACAGGGCATCTAAGTTATTTTATCTGGGCTCCCCTATTCAACCCAAAGGAGCCATATCTGGAGAGAAATTCATTCCAACAACCAGTCATTTATTTTGCGGGAGACTAAATTGTCCTTGGGAACTGCTTAATGTCTCTTTAAGAAAGAACCTAGATGACTATTTGAAACTGGATGCTTAGCTTCCAGATGGCTATATTTACACCAGATGATCTTAATGCATGATTAGAAGTTGCCAACTACACCTAAGTAATGAGGAAGAATCTATTTAACATAGAATAAAGTAGATGCTCATAAATTAATTATGAGAGCCTCATAAGGACCAAGCATGACTGTACCTACAAGACAAATTGTTAGCTGGAACAGCTTGCAAGCTGCCGTTTAAAAATTCCTGCCCATATGAACAAGGAGGATCTGACCCAAGATGTTGTTAACAACACAGTGTACACAGTCTGTGGTTCAGGAAGTCCCAACCTCACTGATGACTGGAAAGTGAATATATAGCAAGGGACAAATAACTTCATACTTTCAGCACATGTCAAAATCTTTCCATTGGCATCTGCAACCCGGGTCAGAAACTAGAGGAAGGATCAGATGGTTTGCATTGATATTGCTATGAACACACCCCACTACGTTAAAAAAAAAAAAAAAANAAAAAAAAAAAAAAATAGAAACTAAACAACACCACTCATAACACCTCCAAGAATCTCTTTGTAGTTCTCCAGCTCGAGAATTTTCTCTTCCATGGCACACAAGCCATAAATTCCTCCCTGGAGCTGAAATGAAGTATATTTTTAATAAAGATACCAGATTTTGTTCTAACAATTTCCAGCAAGAGTGTGTCCATTAAAATTCCTTTTGAACTGTTCTACCTTTGTGATGTTCAGAAAATAATGTCTATTTTACAGGAATTTGTGGCATTTTAACACGGATTCAGATTTCATATCAAGACACAAAGAAGAAAGAGAAGTTGATATTTGAAATTTTTTCTGTCAACACTATCAATTCATTTTAAGACAAAAGGATCAAAATGTTGAGGTTTCACATTGAAAAATGAATTATATTTAGAAGCATCATGGGAGTATAATCAAAAATAGGTACAAAATCTTAGACTGAGTGCATAAAATAATTTATAATATTATAAATATTATACTAATCACTATTAATGTAATACAGAATAAATTCAAGAGGTGATGTATAATAGAATATTTTTCCTTTTTCAAAATTAGACAGTTTAACGTAATGAAAATGTACAATGATGCAACAAGATATATTCTCCCTGTTGAAAGGTATTTGGAACAACATGTTTCTGTAAAACATTTCAGTTGGGATGTCTCAGCATTTTCTCATGTAGAATGGTCATGGCTTTTTTGTCTGTGCTACTGATTTTCCTCAGTTTTTGAATAATGTTATGAATATTTTTGATGGCATACTGTACACTGAAAACCCTTTCAACACTTTCTTCTAAGTACAACGTTTCTTGTAATGCACGTAAGTTTCTTTTTGGGATGACAAGGACAAGACTTTACGAAGAAGAAACATGAAACAGAGAAGCAAAATTATAGTAATAATAAGAAATAAAATATAAAGCCACCAGCATCAATTTAATTGTCTTGAACCTTGAATTGCATCATTAAAAAAATCCGGAGGCTCACTTCAGCTACATCTGGGAAGATGATGATTGCATCTGGTGTTATGAAGATATTGCTTTCTACTAGTAATGAAATGGATTGGACACATAAAAGTATATAGAGCTTGTGTCCCCCTACCCCCAGGCCACAACAGAGAGGAAGCAAGATGTGTCCATTTACATTAGGGTAAAAGGCTTTGAATGTATTTATTCCAAAGATCCGTGTTAAAGACTAAGAGGTCATGAGGAATACGCCACAGACATTTCCCAAGGGATGGGGGACATACATTAAAATGAAAAGAGAGACATGTACAAATTAATCAAACAATGACTATGGGTGCTTTCAGCATCTTTAACACTGGTTGGGGAACATTTAAGAATCGATATGTGTAGTAAAAAACAGCCTCTTATAGCAAAATGTCACACATGCTTCCCAGAATGGCTAATGTCAAGTTCCAAACAATTCTACTGACCAAAGCAAAATGAAGCAAATTCGAGTAAGTAAACCAAACTGTGTGATTAACTGGGATTGAATACAGCATTTTTGAAAGGGATAATTTTCCCAATCAAGAGAAGAGCCCTGCTTTTCACAAGAAAGGAATGTCAGACACCGTTTAGCGCAGCTCTCTCAGACACAAAGAACTTCATGGGATTGTGTGGAATGAATATGCTGCCTGTGAAGTCTGAAATGTTATACTACAGTGAAAAAGCAGTACCAGCATGAAGTGAGAAAACCACAGATTTCCCTTTTGACTGTTAATTTAAGAGATAAATAAGGAAAACAAGGATTAGAACACAGACCACCTTTCTCTCAGTGGAGTATCAGAGGCATTAGGCTTCCAAATTATGTTTTCTTTTTCATACTCTCTCCCTATGAATATTGATGAGGCAGTGTGTAGCCAGGAATGCCTCAACAGGAGTCACGAAGTCACGTATATTTAGGGGATAGGGCTGTCCTTGGGTAACAGAAGAACTCATTCAGGCTCAGGAAGGATGATTCTTAAGTAAGTGCTTTAAGCTCTAGGTTATATAGAAGAAAACATGAAAACTAGGAATAAATAAAAAACATTGCAGAAAATTTTACCTCTTGTCTTTTAACAAAATTCCCAGACCTCCATGGTATTCATCTTTCTAAGTGCTGGTTTAAACAATGAAATGTGGCATGTAATGTCCCAGTAAAAATCCTTTATGTATGAAAACTGAATGCACCATGATATTCAATACCTGATCTCACTAAATATCTAGGAAGACAGGTGGCAAATGTTTGCTCTGATCTTACATCAGTTTAAGAAAAGTAAAACACAGAGTGGAAATATATATCTATCAAAGCCGTAATAGAAAAAAAACAAGATGGTGATTTTTGAATAAAGAAGTATAAACATTCTGTAAACTTATAACACAGTGAAGGAAAAATAAAAAAGTCAGAAAACTATAAAGAAAAGAGGATGAGTGGAAGCCTCAGAAGAGCCTTTTACAAATCAACATATCCAAGATGCATTTCAGGGAAAAATAAAATACAACAAAACTGTAAGACTATTATTCAAAAAGAAGACTCTTTGCCCCAAGGCTGTAGCTGAGGCTGGGGCTCATCAACCCTTGCTCCCTGCTGACTTAAAGAAAAGAATTTCAAATAAGAAAGTTCGAAGAACAAAAGATGTGAATCTCAAAGCAACTAATGAAAGGAAGAGAAAACTCCACCTCCCACCCTGAGCTAACTCAAGAAATAGGAAAAATGTATGAGCACAGCAGAGCCTTTTTTCCCCTTTTTTCTTTTGCAAGCTCTTGAGAGAGGGAAAAAAAAAAAGAAAAAGTAGAGACAGAACATTCCTGAATGGGAACTTCAAACATGTAAAGTCAAAAATAAAGCTTCAATAGGCAGAGAAAGCCTCCTTGAGTGTATCCTTCTATGCATGCATGTGCGCAAGCTCTCCTATTTTTCATCTCTAAAGTTATTTCAGGACATATTTTCTGAAATAAAGAATAAAGAAACTTCACTCATGCTTCTGCTTCTGTACCTCTTTTTTTGTCATCAAATTTTCCTTTTACAGAGGCCCTCATTACTTAATTTTTCCAGATGATGTCCCAGTGAACTCTGAAGTCTTTTTAGGTTACCTGTGATTCATCCAGGTCTTCCTCAGTACCAGGTTGGTTGGATATTTTTTCCAACTCCTAAGTTTTACTTTAAGAAGTGTTGTTTTCATCAGTAGACTTTAATCTGAGTTAGCCACGAATAAATGGCCTAGTGTTCACTGCGACGATGAATTACACTGTAAAGTAACAGTGTAGAGTAACAGACAATTACACTGTAGAGTAACAGATAAGGAAAATGAAATGTTTTCAGACACTATCAAAGCTTATTTTTTGATCCAAATGAATGGTAATAATAGTGTTTCATAACAAAATCTATCTTTCAGAAAGTTACTGAGGAAAATCAACAAATTTTGTACCTAATGAAACAGAAAAATCTTAAGTCATGATAGACCAGAAATGTCACATTGGTTTACTTTTTAATTATTATTATTTTTCTCTTTTTATCACAAGTTTCTTTTTTAAGTGCCCTTTCTGTATTACTGAAATTATTATTTTACAATTGAAATTCCAGTTTTTGGCAGCGTAGAAATCCTTAATTAATACTGAAACGAGAATAAAACTTTGGAGAGCTAACAGTCAAAGAAATTAATTTTAACACTGTTTCACGAGTTAGTAGAAACACAATCCCCACACCATGCCCAGCCATATGATGTGTGTGTGAAAGTTCAGACAGTAGTAATGAACAAACAGAAACATTCCTAGCTCTGGACTGATTTTAAATCAGCTGAGAAGTGTCAGGAAGGTATTTGACAAAAGACTTTAGCACTTTGACATTTTTAGGTATGTCTGTGCTGTACAACCCAGTGCCTACTCGAGATGCCAGGCCTTTTATCCTTATGTTTACAGTGGTGCCCTGGGATGAAGGGTACTCACTTGCCTTGCCTCATCGTTTTCCCATTAATGCCCACATATCCCTTGGATGAAAAGCTTTCTGCCCAACAGTAAAGCGTAAAGCATTTGTTTTATTCTTAATAATCAAAGGATAAAGAATTCAGAGAACATTTCCCTTAAAACACAGAGTCAGTGTCTCAGTTTGAGACAAGTTTAGGGGGAAACACTCTGGAAGGTCTCCTCCACAGAAGACAGGTTTCAGCACTCCCTCTCCCACCAATACCAAAGGAATTTCTAGGATGAAAGTGAAAAAGGCTATTTATTTAACAAGCAGAGTACTGGCAGGGCACACGTAACAAATGAGTAATGTTAGATAACAAACCTCCTCGATGCAGAGAAAGCTGTCGGATTCAGAGTTCTTTTCTGTAGGTGGCTCAGCCCCTCCCAAGGCCCAAGGCCAGGATGCGGTGTCCCCGCAGCCTCCCTGCCGGTCCATGGGGTCTGTTGATCTGGTTCTCGGACCACAGCTAGGCCAAACAGTTCCAGAAGAAGAAGAAGAAGAAGAAGTTCGAGAGGATTTTGGTATGCAGTCCTGGGAAAATTTTTTGCCTCAGCTGACAGGCTGGCTAAAAGCAGGAAGGGCTCCCTCAGCTCTGCAGCGGTGAGAAGGTGGGGGAGTGTGCGTGAGTCCTCAAACACAAACCACGCTGAAGAATTCGCCTGGCTTCTCTCCCCCCTCTTCTGGACTCAGCTTAAAGCTGAGGGATCAGTTTCTGGGCATTAAGCAGATGATAGGGAAATAGAATATTATCATAAAATCACCATAAGACAGTCAGGTAACACGACATGAACTCAGCTAAAACTTTGCTGTCTCCAGGAAACAGTTACCGCTATTTCTTCACCTCCCAATAGGCTCTTCTGTTTCCCAGGAACTCAAGTCTATCTTGCCATTCCAATGCTCCAGGGGATTAAGAGACTCAGATGAAAGATATGCCTTACTCAATAGCAATACCTCACTGGAGATATTCCAGAACCATCTGGACACGGCCCTGCACAACATGCTCTGGGATGACCCTGGCTGAGCAGGAAACTTGGGCCAGATGACCTTCTGTGGTCCCTTCCAACCTGACCCACTCTGTGATTCTGTAACATCAGGTTAGCAGTTTGGTTCAAAAAGCCTTTTTGATGAATCGTGCTTAATGTTGGGAGAAGAAGGCAGGACAAAGAGCTGTGAGACAAGTGAATAGACAAAATTTCACCACTGTGGAATTGCCACAGGCGAGTATGTGCTCCCAGGCTATACATCATTTCTAAACAAACCTGGCAACTAACACGATGTCTGCTGAGAAGACTGATGAAAGATTCCTTGTATTGCTCTTTATTACCTAATCTCTGCCCCAGAGCAGACTGCATTTGCAGAATATAATCTCTTCATTTACGTATGCATAATCAATGAATCTTAGAAAGATCTCAAAGTGTTCAGATTCAGTAGCAATGGGATGGGAGATCCACGGGTGCAATTATCAAGGCAATTATTGCCTTGGGAGATGAAAATGCAACAAACTTGATTTGCTGTGTTTCTCCAATCAAACCACAGAGCCAACTGCGCACAAAGCTGTAAAGGGAATGAGGGTCAATTCAACCCTTGTCATTATTGTGCCTACTTTTGTCACACAATAGAATTTGACAACATGATAACCCCGTCACTTTGATTTCAGGAGGAGAACATGGGAAGTGAAAAAAGCTTTTCTGAATTCCCTGTGGCTCATATTTGATCGAAGAACTCCAGATAAAAGACTGAAAAATTGTTTAAAATACATAATAAAAACCTATTTCAGCTACCATAAAAGTTACTACTATGAACACAGCAATCATCTTCAATATGATGTAAGTTTTCTGAAACTACAAAGGATTTCTTATCAAACTCTTGCTTCTTTAAGAGAAGTCTAGGTATGTTTTTGTTTGGTTTGGTTTTAAATTTTATTGTCAGCAAAAGTATCACAGGAAATCTGTGAATGCATGACAAAATCTGAGATGTATTCAGTGATTCAACCAATGAATTATTTAAGCCTAGGGAAGAAACTATTCTTTTTTTTTTGCCAGTCCCACTCTTGCTGAGGATAGTTGTAGGCAGCATACCATTATCTGTCCCTTTACTATACAATATGCAGAAACTTGGCTATGCAACTTATTTTCACATCACTGTTGTCAATGATCAAAAAAGATCCTTTCTTTCTTATGACTCTTGGCATGGCTGCTGGGAAATGAAAGTTGAAAATGCTTGAATAAATAGAATATAGAAGATTTATTCAACAATTGAATTATTTAAATCTACATAAGGAATGAGACCTGTAAGGCAACACTTCTGTTTGCAATTCTCCAGGCTTTTTGGGGCTTATTTGATATATAATTTCCTTAACAGCTTACTGTGGTGTTTGAATCTTATTATTTATTTTTCTTGAAATTACTACAGTAAGATGACTGCTGGAGAAAAATCTACACTGAGACAGGCTTTGCTGACCAATTAAAGCCCTATTTTCTCTCAGCTTCATAAGTGTAAATCAGGAATAACTATTCACTACAGCATTTGTAGTAAAGTTACTCTATATTTACTGACATAAGTGAAAGCAGAATGGAGTCCCTGAGGTTCCTTTTTGCTCGGGTAGGACTATTAGGTCTGTTGAAGTTCCAGACATTCGCCAATATTCGAATTCTGTTGTTTCATTTTGCCCTTCGCAGTAATTTTTAAATTTGTGAGTACTACTCTCCTCAAGGGGGGCAAAAGTGATGGTAAAAGAACTTTAAATAAAAATGCATTGTTTGTTTCTATGCCTCAGTTGTTCCTTAATTTGTTGCAAGATTTTACATCTGTGAATCAAAGTTGCATGAAGAAAAAAAAACATGAGTCAGATGACTTGAAGTTAAAAGGTTTATAATTGTGGAAGTGCTCTGGCTGTGACTTAGAATATTTCACCTAATTTCAACTTGTTTACCTCTGCTTTGCTTTCACTATCTAAAAAATTGCTATAAAACTGGGTGGAAAAGAGCAAACCATTTACTGAATTTACTTAACGACTGCATTCTGAAGACACCAGCTTTGCAAGATGTTCTAAATATCCAGCCTTCTATGAGATAGAACTTTCTATGCTTTTCCAGGGGACTATATGAGTCATAATTAGTTGGATTTTTATTGTTCTTTTAAGAAGAAACAATTAATTAATATTTTTAATGACTCAGATAAAAAGCCAATCTGCAAATAATGAGGATTCAAAAGAAGATATCCTGATATTGGGTTTATTTCGTAGTAATTCCATGGACAATTTTTAATTCCCTTCTTAAATTTCTTCCTTTCTAGAGCAGTTTATCCATCCTTCTACAGTCATCCTCATGCATTATGTATAGAAATTTGGTATCATTTTAAGGAAGGGCTGAGGAATTTTAACATGCCTACTTCCCACATTTTTTTCCATTTTTTTAAAATTCCTCTTTTTAATTACTATTTTTTTGATATTGGAACCAGTGATACAATGACAAACTCACTTAGCTATATTATTATGAAGCAAGGTATTTAGAAGACAGCTATGTGGGTAGTAGAAAAGGTACCTGGAAAAAAAGACCCTGGTTAAGCTGTGTGATAAATTTCAATGCCTAGGTTAATATTAGCATGTAGTTATTTCTGGCATCATGTGCAGACAAAATACCACAGCATTGCATTTGACACTACCATTTAAATACACACACAGTGTGAAGTCAGCTAAAACTAATAGGGAAAGTGGTGAACAGTACAAAGACTTAAGGCAAGATACTTGATTGCAGACCAAAGTACTTATTTTGTGCAGAACGGGCTTGTTCAGTTTGTTTTGTATAACACCTCACAAGAATGCTAATGAAGACAACATGTCTCATTGGAGGAATATAATTTTTTTTTCTTTTTTTTTTTTTTTTAGAAGAACTAATGCAGTTTTCTGTCGCTCGCGTATCATTATGGACATGGTAACCAGCCTGGGAAACTGATCCCACTTGGGTGTTTTAATGAAGCCAAACTAAAGTTACTCAGAAATTCTTGACTGGTTTCTGATACATGGGATCATTAGCATTTTGGGGCTATTTTGGAGGGAGCGAATGGATTATAGGAACAACACAATTAATTCCTTCTGTGATACTTTCTTCTTGATTGGAAATTAAGTATTGTCAACCAGATTTAAAGAAAAGTATGGAGATACACACAGTTGTCTTTATAGATTCTTAGAGTCATGGAACTGTTTAGGGTTGTAAGAGATCTTAAAAAACATTTATTTCCAACCTCCTGCCATGGGCAAGGACACCTTTTACTATCCCAGGTTGCTTCAAACCCTGTCCAGCCCCTCCTTGGACACTTCCACAGATGGGACAGCCACAGTTTCTCTGGATAACCTGTGCCAGGGCCTCACCATCCTCACAGGGGAGAATTTCTTCTAATATCTAATGGAAACCTACCATGTCGTCTTGCCTTGTGCATGGAAACGCCAGAGTTTTCATGCACCATTAAATATGAGAAAAAACTTTCCAGGACCATAAACCCTGTGTAACCTTTCTGACCATGGCTTCAGAGTCTGTTGTGGCTATCACAAAAACCCCACACAGACACAGATCCTAACCTCAATGTAGGGATAAATGCACCCTGCAAGGGTTCATCCAGCTAAGAGGTACAGTTTTGCCTATTACAGAGTTCTGCAAACTGAACTAAAGAGCTATTCAGAAATTTAACAGATATCTCTGCATATTTATCAAAATTGTGGTTTTGTGTCTGAAAATAACTATTTTGACAAAAGTGCTGAAGTTTTCCAGAATGAAAGGTTAAATTCAGGTCTCAGAGAATCACACTGACCTAGATAATAGTTGAGATGTCAAGATATGCACAAGGGAGATGGAAAAACAGTTATAGGTTGTTGATCTCAATGTTGTTTTCTTCCTACCTAGACACTAAGAAGTCAAACAAATCAAACTTTTATCCTGCATCAGAACAAAAATGAATTCCAAAACAATATTTTTGTTTTTCGTTAAATTAAAATACTGTTTTCTAGACAGACTTAATGAGTTGTCATAATACCAATAAATTATATGCTCATGAGATTTTGTTCACAATGTTGTAACATAAAATGTTTATATCAAATTCAAAAAGCATCTTAAGTTTGGACAAGTAACTACTTACTTCAGTTAAGTTTCTGAGAATATGCATGGCATAAATGAACAAAGAGTAAGACAGAGCTTTTCCTATGCTCCTTTATCCAAAGGATTCTTAGAATGAATGATCTGTTTCAGGTATGCGGTAAAATTAGTCAGGAAAATTGGTTGTCTCTAATAAGGATGGCTTTAATGCGCTTAAAACTAGATAATGATTCCAAAAATGAGCTTACCTAGCTATAGTTTTCTTTAAAAAACCCAGATTTATCACTGTGCTATCAGAAATAGTGAAAAACCATATTTTGCTTTTTAAATTGTATTCTGCTCAACTACCCCTCACACTCCACTCAGCAAGACTGGCTTCAGTCTGCTTTTGATTTCAACAAGCTGGTTAGTGGTGCTTGCATTCGTTGCACTGATGGCATGATGTGAGAAGACTCAGATGTTCTTTTTAACCACATAACAACTTTCCATTACCGAAAACAGGAATCTCCTAAAAGCCAAGAGAAGGGGAACTTAAAAGGAAGGATCTAACTGGAAAAAGGATAAATAAATTGCATGTCAGTGGAACAAGAAAAACAACAATAAAAGGTAATAGAAAATGAATATGGGCTGAAGGAAATAAGTAAGGTTAATTGGAAATCATAAAAATCCTCAAAATATGCATGAATAAGGGAAAACAAGCTGTGACAGATTCACACCTTCAACAATCTTGAAATTTTTAGCCTTTTTTTTATCAGTTTTAAAGAACTCAGGCAAAAATAGTTTTGTAATTAAGTTACTGAGGTAGCACTCAAGAAACTGCAATTTATTTATTGGCTCTGTTAGATATTCTATGCAATTAGAGAAAATGCCCTAGATATTGGGATTTAAAGGCCCTGATGGCAAAACAAGGACAGCAATATTTCTCTCTTCACCCCTTATTTCCAATCCTGTTCCTCTAGTTTATGTTCATTAGGCAAATAAAGCAAGTATGAAAAGATGATTCAGTACTTCCATGACCTAACATGGGAATAGAGTCTAGCCAAGTTCTGGCTCCTGTACTAATAAATATTATTTATACAGAAGGAAATAATTTTACTGGAGAAAACTATCTTATGTGAAGACTGACATGTTTGCCTTTAAAGATGTCAAGACCTACAACTTTTCAGTTGTGTTCTGAGCTGTGTATAGCCTAGTGTATAAAACTTCTGCTGTGACTAGTAGGAGGCGAGAGCATTTGTGCTGACCTGGTCACCCAGGGTCTCAGGACTATTGCAGCTTGTATTGAGCAAATATGACCTTAGGATGATTTGCCTATTTTAAAAAGTCTTTTGGTAGGTGGTTATTGCCCCAATTGTTTCAGCTTAGCTCTTTTAATACTTTACAAGGTGAAGTTCTGACAACCTCTGAAATCACTCAGTAACAAGCGTTAATCCTTTATGTTAATTGAGGCTGAGGAAAGTTAATGAATAACTTCAGCTAATAGTCAATTTAAGGTGATTTAAATTTTGTAGTAACCAGTAAATAAAAAGCAAGAAGCATAGCTAGAAAACTTTCAAAAACATCCACAAGAAAACACAAAATGAAAAGGGTTGAAGTCAAAGTTGTCATTACAGTTGACTGCTTTATTAAGAACTTTATTAATTGGCAACCCCATAAACTCACATTATTCAGTACAATTAAACTGGCTGAATTTACAAGACTATTTTAGTGTAAACTCAGGAATGGGTTAGAAACTGTAAAGTTTGTGTGTGTCAGTCTTAAATATGTTATGAAATGGAAATGTATTGATCAATCTCATTGGAATAATAACAACCGCCGTATTTTGATAAGACTGGGATTGAGATAAAATAACAACAATTTCTTATCATTACTTACTAGATGTTATCCATTTTGACCACAATAAGATTTTAGTGTAACACTAGGAAGACTATGAAGCAAATCTTCCTTGAGCCTTGTCCAGGTGTAGAAGTTATAAGAATGTGAACTGACCAGCCTGGATTTACAACGGCAAAGTTGTGCCTAATGGTCTAGAACACCTTTACGATGAGATGACTGGCTTGGTAGACAGTGGAGAGCAGTAGAAATAGTTTAACTTAGCTTTAGTGAGTATTTTGGGCTGCTTTCCTACTGCAGTAGGAAAATTAGGGAAAAAAATATGAATTTATATTAAAAACTTGCCTAAGTTCTAACTTTGAAGTTGATTTTCCCCAGCACCTCTGAGCAAGTGTCACAATAGATGACCTCCAGAGGTCACTTTCAGTCTAATTTATTGCACAATATTACGAGTGCATCATCCTCCACACATTCAGTAGAATGGTTGTATAAGCACTTCTTGAGCAAATCTAACTCTCTAGGCTTTGAATCTAGCAAAAATTTGGAGATCATTCCAATGAACAAATTGATTTGCATGGCAAGAAATTAATTTCCAATTCAGCATTGCAGCACAATCATAGATCCACATCCCTAAGTAATTATACAAAGCTTATTTCCCTTCTCCCTTCAGGAAATGAATTCATGACTCCTAACAGTCTAACAATGAAAGCAGTTTCTATGTGAGCACTGATTCTTACTTGCTCGGGAACTCAGAGTCACCTTCACTAGAGCCCAGCTGTCTCAAATTCAAGAACAGAGATTTGTTTTGTCTTGTTTTCCCGGCTTCAGTAAAATACAAATTTGGCAGAAATAATAAGATCCAAATGCTCATAAGTAAATGGCAGCTTAAACAAAGACAGTTGGGCAGTAATTGTTTCTGTGTTTTCTGTTGTTTCCATTTCAAGCTTTGTCATTGACTTTATCAGTACATGTTCTCTGTTGGCTAAGATTTTGGTTAGACATGCCAAGAAAAATAATTTAGAATTTTGCAGTCTAAGCAGTTCACAGCTCTCTGTTACCTGGGCTATTTTTCGAGTATTTTCTTATGTCCCTCTTCACTGAATAGGCAACCTGACTTCTGCACTCATACTGAATGTTTCTTTCCTGAATACTCTGAGCAAAGGCTTTTTAATAGTGATATTGACTAAAAGGTGAGAAAAGAATATCAGGAACACCTGATAGAAAGCTGTGACTTGTAAAGCAAAATTTTATTTCTGGCACTGGGGTTTTACCAGAATACCCTTTATCCGCAGCTTGGTAAGAGCTGTGAATTCTGCAATAATGCAATGAATTGAAAATTCCTAGTGAGTTCAGCAGGCCAGGTCCTTGAAACACATAATTTTTGGGGGAAGGATGATACAGAGAGGGCAATATAGTCACCCAGAAATCCT
This sequence comes from Falcunculus frontatus, assembly GCA_013398115.1. Lineage (NCBI taxonomy): Eukaryota > Metazoa > Chordata > Aves > Passeriformes > Falcunculus > Falcunculus frontatus. The sequence continues at coordinate 253,109 of VZRV01007584.1, forward strand.
TCTGTGCAGCTGAACGTAATAATTGTGAATGATGAGGGCTTATATATTGCACAGTGACAAGAGCTGGGACTCACCCCTACTTTTAGCTGTCTCGAAGTTAAGTGTCCAATTTAAGCTATTCCCTTAGACTGTCCATAGTTAATGGAGAAATATAGCTAAGACAAATCGCTTTCTGTAGATCTCCCTCTTAAACACCCATCATAAAATGAGCTTAATTGCCCTCCAGAGGCACCAATCCCCCACAACTGGCCATAGAAGGAGCCCAGTTGTCTAGCTCAGGCTGAAGGAGTGGGATGCTATTGTATGCTCCTGGGATGCTATTGTACCATTGCATTGGATGAATAGCTATTGAATCAAAAGAAACCACCATTGTTTTCAGGCGTGAAAAAAAACCCCAACAAATGAGAGGACTGTTCTGTAACTTTGGTCTGACTATAGGTTTGTTAGTTGTTTTCCCCTTGCTTCCCCTTTTGCTTCAATGATAAAACAGTTTTAAGGAAATGAAAATTTAGCTTGAACACCCACTGAGAGTGATCCTGTGTGAGCTCTGAAGTTGGGTTTTTGCATTTTCCTTCTCCGTATTGTTGGATTACTTATCTTGTGTTGTCTTCATGCTATTCTGCACAACTCAAAGAAACATCTTTAACAATCAGCCAGAAAACCTGTTTTCCTATTTATCTGTCTGGTTTCTTGCCTTGCCAAGAGGAGAATGCAAATTTCTTTGGGCATAGAGATGCAAAAGGGGTGTAGTTTAGAACTCAACTCTACTGCAGGTTATATTTCTCTTCAGCATAATAGGCAGACAAAGCTCCTTTCCTTGTCCAGAATCATTACTTTTTTTTTCATTAAAATCTTGCTTTAAAATCAATGATCTTTCAAACTAATCACAGGAGGTGAGATATTGCTGAAACTTGTTCTTAGCGCCAGAGTTAGGAACCCACGCTTCCTCTGTTACGGACAAACTGGAACAGACTCAAAATGACTTACAGACACACTTGCCTGACCTCCTAATTTAAGAGGTTATAGAGATTGGGTACAAATTTCTTTTTGGAAAGGATCTTAAAACAACTACTACTCCTTTACTGTTTTCCTGCTGCAAATTTTACAATCAGATGAGAAAAATATAGTGGATGTTAATTCTGAGTATCACATTTTCTGGAGTTTCAAATGGTAATATGTGCTAAACTGGAGTGACTCATGCTCATTCTAAAGGGATTAAATTGATCTCCATTTCTGAAATGAAAGAAGATACCCCTGCCCCCACCTTTCAGGTGTCTCAAGGGAGAGTAAGAAGTTGACTAAAAATAACTTACTGAGCTTGTGTGGACTTTCCCCAAAAAAGATTTAATAATATAAACAACAGACAGAAAATACTACTTGACCTAAATCTTTTTGAAGTCTAGCAGCAATATGTCCTTCCTAATGATACCACATTCTTCACTTTTCCTAACTTTTCTGGAATGCTGTAATTTCTAATTGTGTGAAATATATATAAATTCTGACATCTCATAGACCATTTGTTTGTGGATAGATTGAGTGCTTATGTGAAACTACACAGACTTAGTGTTAAAGGGAAGTAAATGAGGGAAATATTCCATCCCACCTTTAGCTCAGGAAAAGGCCACAGACACCATAAGGTCCTGACAGTGCAGGATCTCAGGTCTCATCCAGTCTTCCGCTGACTTGAGGAGGTCATAGGTTGCTTTAACCCTGATGCTTTTTGTGTTTTAGTTTAGGTTTGAGTGTGCCAGATACAACAGAAGTCTAAGAAAACTCTATAGTCACTGAGCAGAAAATTAGATTTGTTGTGCTAATGGGCTGGGGAAGATTAGTATACAACAATCAAATTTTAGGTGGATACAAATGGAAAAAAAACTAGACAGTGTGTGAGAAAATGTATAAAAATATGTTTACAGCAAGTGGATCCAAGAAGATCAGAGTCAAGGAAACACTGACCATCAGGAGCATGTTCCTCCTAGTGGAAGATTCAGGACATGAAAGAGCCATTGTAAGCTTTCTTCTCCTTTCCAGTCCTTCTTCTCAGGGAAAACTGATGTTGTGGACTGCAGAACCCAGAATAACAAAGGAAAGTTAAGCATAAGACCAGAAAAAAAGAAGATTTGTATAAAAAACAGTTTAAAACTTTTATTTACAAAATCCCAACCAACCAGCAAATCAAACAAATAAAAGAAAACCAACAAAACCCCACACTAAACAATCACCACAAATCTCCAAAACCCTTTCAAGTCCTGTTGAGGAAATCACCTGCAAAAAAAATTACTATTTGGGAAATGTAGAGCACAGGCTGCAATTCACAGGCTTTATGCTTCTACGCGTCTTCATGAACTGGTCACATCTGTAATGCCACTTCTGTTGAGTCACAGCTTAGCTGATTGTATTCCAAACATGGTGTCACAGAGTAAGAAGACTTAAACAAGTGCTGTAGTAAATATATATATAGTTAAAAACCTAAAAGTGCAAGTGGAGTCCCAAGACATACAAATTTTTCTGAGGTGTTACAGCTGTAATTTCTGTTTTGTTTTCTCTGTTATTTATTTTTAATATTATTATCTAAAACTGAAAATTCCATTTTCTTTAAGGATTTCCTCTATCCACCATACCCTGTAAGCTTATTGTGTTCATCAACATCCTACCACATCCAATTTTATGCAAACAATATGTTTTCTTCTATTTCTTCTTACAGACTCTTTCACAAGTCGGACAGACCTCTCTGTAATTAAATATATGTAGACTGATGTCCAGTCAACAAATTTCCCTGCTTAATTTAATACCATTAATTGTAAATCAGTCCCTTTGGAATGATCTAAATAAAACTTGTCCTTTTCTATTGTTTATTTCCTTGAGTGTCTCACAAACAAACCCATTCTTCTGAAACCTCTCATTTGGTCAATATATATTTAGTTTTTGCACTACACAGAAGAAGGACTTGTGGATCCAGGGTTGATCATCTGAGGGTTATCCTCTATTTGTTCTTTTTAGTGAGTAGCAGTGCAGAAATGCATTCCAGATTTGATCAAAGGCATCTAGTATCGTACTCTGTTCAAAGGCTGCTCATTCATATTTTACAGTTTCAAGAACAGCATTGACCCACCAATCAATATGAGATGTTAAGATGATTTTTTTTTTTCCCTCTGTCCTTATCTATAGTTACTTGAAGGGAACATTTATTTATAAGCTGTCACCAAGGCCACCCCATTTTTTTATAATTAGGACAGCAGTTATGATGATTCAATCCTAACACAAATTTTGTTAAAAGTTTTTGTTGCTGTAGACTGTGGAAGATGACTTTAGACACAAATCAGCCATGTGGAGTATATCAAAGAAAGACAAAAGTACTTGCAACACCCAAGCACTGGTGAAATAAATGCAGAGGTAAAAAACTCAAGTACAAATTTCAGGAACATTTTCAGTAGTATTCAAGGTATCCCACGGCATTTAAACCTCTGAACTATTTACCTTTTCTCATCATACACATCTGAGCTTTGTTATAGTAGAGTAACAGTTGTTTTTTCACACCCAGGAAATTCTCCGTCTCACAGAGCCACAAGTCCACCATATAAGTAAATATTAGCAGAGAATATTTTAAATAATAAAAAAGAAAAGCAACATGTAATTTTCCCACCAAATTGGTAAATGTTTTCACTTGTTCATTTTTATTTTTGCTTTCCCCCGAGAAACATGGAATTTTTAGTTTAGAGATCTACTATCCTATTTTTTGTGATGAGTGTAAAGAGCAGAAATTTTATATTCACGAGACTCTGAGTGCCTCAGGATATTTTTAGGGAATACAGAAGTTATATATTGAAGGTTCTAATTTTCAGGCTTTTCATGTGGGGACCCTCCCTTTGCTTTTCACCTGCATCTAAGGTGCATGATACAGTCCCTGCATTCAACCCCTATGTATAAGTAATGAAATATTTACTGGGCCAGATTGAATACACAGCTGTATTCTCATAGCCCTGGGGCTAGAGCACTCACAGAAGGGGAAGCAGATACCTTTTGCCAGGCTGAACCAGATACAAGAATTTGAAACCAGGTTTCTTGCACCTAAGACTTCAGTATTATGATTCCCTTCTGAGTGTCCTACTCTTTTTGTCTCCCCTGCTTTCAAAAATAAAAACTCAGGGACCCTGAAGGGACTATTTTAATATTTCTGATGCTTCAAAAACAGTCAGCTGAAATACGCACATCTGAATTACAATAGGGTTCAGTTGTGTGGTAGGAAATAGACACGTTTTATGAAAGACAAATAAATCCTTGAGATATTCTTTGCTTCTTTCCCATTCCCAAACCTGTGTTCTACTGATATCTTCCTGAAGAGAGTCATAATGTTGGTGAAAAACCTTTTGGGTAGTGCCATGGGACACCTTATGAGGAAAAATATATCTACATGTATGGCTAGAGAGCTAATGCTAATAAATTTTTACTGGCACATAAAAACAAAGCAACTTTGATCAGTAAAAGAGCTGAGGATCTTTGGTTCACTTTCCTTGAGTTTTTGATTAATTTTGCTTGTTTTGGTTTGGTTTGTTTGTTTTTAGACAAGGCTGCACACCTGTGAATCACTTCACTACTGAAGCTGGGGATGAGTTTTAATATCAGACTGGTAGAGGCTCAGGTGTTATGATCATTTATGATAGTGATAGTTTGGGGGGGGGAAAAAGCAAAAAAAAATGCAGCTTTATTTTACAAAAAGCTTTTGGAATCCAGCTTTTATCATGCATCAGTACTGCTGCCATCTACTGAAAAAAACAGGACATTCCAGTTCAGGAGCACCAGTAATCTAGCAAGCAAAGTATTTTTTTTTTTTTTTTGCTTCTGCATTTGGTTGCTTCAATTATGAATCTTATCTCAGATGCAGCATGTGTGAAGTTAACCGAACGTGCACAACTAGCCACTCACTTCTTGTAAAACCAGCCCAGCCAGATCTTTCTTGGAGATACTGTTATGCTGTCACCGAGCAAAGCTCAACAGGTGATAGCCTCGTCATCTGCCTCTGGGAGAATCTGAAATTACGGAAGTTTATTGCATTTCATTTATCATGTCGTGCTTGTTAACATGCTGTTTTATAGGCACATTGCTCCGCAGTGTAACAATTTTAGTGTGCAAACTCTATGTTTTTAGTTTAATTTGCAACAGATATGATATAAAGATAAACGAGATAGTGGTTTTTTACCCGCCAAATGGAATTGTCCCCAGCAGTTTGCTAGCCATCAATCACAACAGGGATGGAAGACCTTCTGCAACACACATTAAGAACACCTTATTTGCAAAGGCAAAAATGAAGTAAAGGGAAATCACTATATATAATCTCACTCGACTCTATATAACAGATTACAACTATGCAGAGATTTCATACCGTAGAAAATTACTGTGGAGACAAAACCAGATTTGATGAACAGCATGCATGGTTTCATCATCTCTCTTAAAAGTGCACATTTGCTTAATCGTGATTTATTGACATGGTTTGAGAAAGGCCCAGACTGATTTTAGCTAAATTTTGACACTTACATGAGGTCCTTAATCATCTTCCTTTTCTCAGGAGAATGATAGAGTTCCCTTTAACACTAATAACAGAAACACAATTTTAGACAGGTACCAACAGCAACTATCCTCTTCTTTCAGGTGCTTCACTGAGGTGTCTAAAATTACAATAGATTAATATTTCTGTGAGAACACCAGATGACACAGAAAAAGACAGTCAGAAAACTTGACAGAAGAGAGAAGTCTGTCCACAGGTGTGCCATGTTTCTCTTTGCCAAGATGTTGCTTTTCACCTCTGTATGAAAGGCTGTGTTTTCTCAGACTGCCTGTTATAGAAGCATAGGATCATAGAATAGTGTGGGTTGGCAGGGATCTTTAAAGGTCATCCAGTCCAGCCCTCCCTGCAATAAGTCAGGCCAGCTTTAACTAGACCAGGGTGCTCGGAGCAACCTTGAGTGTTTCCAGGGATGGAGTATCCATCAGCTTTCTGGGTAACCTGTTCCAGAATCTCACCATCCTCACCATAAAAATCTTTTTATATCTTATCTGAATTTACACTCTTTTTTTATTTTAAAATCTTTACTCCTTGTCCTCTTGCAACAGACCATGCTAAAAATTTGTCCCCATCTTGCTTATAAGACTCCTTTCAGTACTGAAGGGTAGTTGTAAGGTCTCCCCAAAGCCTTCTCTTCTCCAGGCCAAACAACTACTCTCTCAGCCCTTCCTCATAGGAGAGGTGCTCCAGCCCTCCAATCATTCCTGTGGCCTCCTTTGGACTTGCTCCAGGCAGATCCATGTCCTTCCTGTGCTGAGACCCCAGAGCTGGATGCAGTGCTCCAGGTGGGTCTCAGCAGAGCAGAGCAGAGGGGCAGAATCCCCGCCCTCCCCTGCTGCCCACGGGGCTCTGGCTGCAGCCCAGGACACGTTTGGCTCTCTGGGCTGTGAGTGCCATGGCCGGGGCATGTCCAGCCTCTCACCCCCAAGTCCTTCTGGGCAGGGCTGCTGTTCATCCCTCAGCCTGACCCAAGTATATCACCTTGTGTTTGGTCTTGTTAAACCTCATGAGATCCCCATGGACAACTTCTCCAGCTTTTCCAGGTGCCCCTGGATCACATCCCAACCTTCAGATGTATCAGCAACATCACTCAGCTTGGTGTCATCTGCAAACTTGCTGAGGGTGCTCTCAACCACTTTGTCTAGAGCATTCCTGAAGACATTAAACAATGCTGATCCCAACAGAGAGACCAAAGGAGCACCTCTTTTCATTGACCTCCATCTGGACATTAAGCCATTGACCACTTCCCTCTGGACATGCCTATCCAAACCACTGCTCATCCAGCAAACTCTGGAGAGAGGGAGGTTGTGGGGCACCATTTTCCAAAGGCATTACAGCGTTCCATACAGATTACAGCTGTAGCCCTCCCCTTGCCCACTGATGTAGTCATCCCATCATAGGTGACAACGAGGTCACTCCGTCCTGTTTCAGACGAGTTCTTCACAGAAATCTGTGTCCTACTGTAAACAGGCAAGGATCACGCCTAAGGTGGTGTTTGCCATACTTTGATTTCCTACCTTTCTCTCACATCATGTTTCAATGCAAGAATTATTTTAGTTCTACACAGAACTTTTCAATGCATTGAAAGGAAGGTGTTTTAATGACAAGAACAGAAACAGTAAAGCTCATTCTTTTTCAGTTAATGGACTATAATATATATTCAGCTTAATTTACTGATAAACTTTGGATAAGAATGAATATAACTTTTTAATAGGAAGTGCTCTGTAATTATTTTTTAAGTTAGATGTTATATGAAGATAAATCCTCATAGCATAACTGCATTGTGTTAGATAACACATTTTATTTGCAGGTTAAATGTTTAACCTTTTAAGAATTTTTAATAAAGATTTGTTAAATAAACTTTTTAATTAATTTAATACTGTTATTGTTGTTAGTTTTGTTATTGTTACTGTAATTAGTATCACTATTATTATGTCTGTCAAAAATATTTCCTTTCCTTTCTTCCAAGTATTCTACACCTTGACTTTTCCCCCCTTTAAATGGGAAAAGAAGAATATAATGACTAAATTAAAATGATAATTAACTCAGATCAATTAATGTGGTTATTTTGCTTTTCTGTCCTTTCTCTAACTTAAATTCTACATAAAGGAATAATCTTAAGAATAAAAAATATTGCTTTTTGAAACAGAAAATGTCTTCCCTTTATAATAAGTTGAAAGCAGCTTTCCAAAAAGTTTGCACATCAAACATTAAAGGGATAACAAAGAAACAAACAAAAAAAAAAGAAACAGAAATATTTTTCAATGGAGTGTGAGTGAGTGGGACAAGAGAGTTAAATGAGAGAATGCATTTTGGTTTAAAAAAAGGTGGTGAAGAGATAATTCCGACAAGTATGAATAAAGCTGTGAAGCTCAAAGTAGAAGAACTTACTGTTTAAATAGAATAAATGGTCCTGCAGTGATTTTTATTTGTAAATACCTCTTGAAATCCTAGTCCAAAGTGGAAAGGACAAAAATTGCAGTAAAGACACTGTAGAAATTAACAAAGCAGATAGAAAAAAAAAAAAAAATTAAGGCATGAAAGAAGGATAAAAAAAGAAAGTTTGGCTAAGCAGTAATATGTGGTCATCAACAACATTATCTCTCTCTTCTGTCTTTTACCCTTACAGACTTTATCACTCTGTGTCTGTACAAACACAAATAAACATATAAATGGGAACTTCTTATGTAACCAACAACAAAAGAGAAAGTTGCCAAAGATTCGGAGCAGCATTAGATCTAAGAAGGATCATTCTGTGGTCATTATGTTTTACCTGAAATACATTCAAACACTTGGATGACAAACTCTAAAGTGCTAGAAGGAAGCTAAATAATCTACTGTATTTTTCACCATGTTTTACACAGTGAAATCAATGGAGAGGGAGAATTTTTTCAAGTAGATAACACAAAAAGGGCTCTCTCACCATAACCCTTCAAGACCACCAATAATTTATACGTGCTCTCTGATGCACCCATTTTAGTTTCCAAATGGTCATTTTAAAATTCAGGCAGGAGAAAGAAAAGGTCTTTGAAACACAGCTGCAAGAAGCTACATAAAATAAAGTTAGTCCTGTCTAAGTATCCACTTGCATGCCCTGAAAATGAAAGCATGCAAACCAAAACCAGGAAGGAAAAAAAAAGGAAAACAAAATCCAAAATGAAAGCACTAAAGCTGACATGATACAGGAAAGGTTCTCCACTTGCTTAATTTGACCATTTTAATGGAGCATGTTGTGTTTATGTTCTGGCTGTTTATGTGAGGAACTAATGAAGCTGTTTTTCCCTTTAAGGGGCCAGAGGGATTTGGGGAGTCATTGCGAGGTTAAAGCTCGGGCTAGTGGTCTGTTCAGCCAGAGAAGCTGTTGGGCGATGCCCACGACTCGTGCTGTGCAGCAAGGCTCTGCCCAACTGCATTTCTGAAGGGACATGTGTGTTTTATCTATGCAACAGCTGTTCCATTACCTCCCTTAAAATGACTTCATAAAGCAAAGAACCTTTTCCCAATTTATTTTACTTGCTCTTGCTGAACAGCTTATCTGGGGTTTGCTCCAAAGCCCGTGGAATTCAATGGAGAGACTTTTCATTAACTTTTTAGAGCAGGCATCAGATTCATTAGTGAAAAAGTCTGTGGATTATTTCTTGTTTCCTCTGACAAAAGTCCCTATTTTCCTCAGCACAGGGCATACTATATCCTCTATTTTAGATAGAATTAAACATCAAAGGGGAAATTTCAAAGGTTTTGAGCTTTTGCTCTGCTCATGTACATGTTGTGGTTCCTATACAAAGTTTAATCCAATACTTTTGTGTGCTGATTGAGAGTAAAAATCCTGAAGCAGTACTTAAATTTATAGTTGTTTTTTCCAACTGTGTAAATGTTTACAGATTCCACCTGAGATTAGTTAAAGACATGAGAGAAATAAAATTGAGGCTTGGAATAGGTCAGAAAAAAGATCATTTGGATGTAATTTGCTTTTTTTTTTTTCATCTAAATCAGAGTGTTCAGTAAAAAGTTATTTAAAATTAAATCAAAGATTTTAAGATGAAAATACTTTATTCTATTAGTTCTGCAACAAAATGTGTAACTTCTTCATTTCACGAGAAATTTCCCTTAATAAAAAAGCTTATAAATCCAATTTGATTTTTGGAACAGAAATAATTGAAAATAATAATAATTTAAAAACTCATGAAATAACAGACCTAATTGCCACCTCAATTACTAATAGCAATTATCTTTTTTCTATACGACTGGAGTACGTGACTCTTGGATAGGTCAGGATTTGAAGTCAAATTATAGGCTGCACTTGTTTCTCAAACTATTTGTGTCATGATGTCAGACCAGGCAGCTGTCAAGATGCTTAAAATCCTTTGAAATGTCAATTTCCAGTGGCTGGAAAACCAGGCTTATTGTTTGTTTTATTGGTAAGGAAGAGGAAGGCTAAACAGCTGCTACTTAGGCTGTTCATGAGCAAACAAACAAAAGACAACACGAAAAAACAAAACCAATCAGCTCTCGCTAATGTTGGATATTCCTACTTTGTGTTGTTGAGGCCCATGCGGGAAAATTTTGTTTGTGCTCCTTAAGCAGTGTAGTCATGGAATTGTTGAGTTAAAACTAAATGACTATATGTAAATAAGTCTTTAAGCAGGCTTGCTATCTCAGGCTGGAAATTAAAATCTAGAAAGAAAATAAATGTTACAAAGAACGGTGGCATATCTTGGAGTGGGGCCCATAGTCTTTTTTTTTTTTTTTTTTGCTGGACGGGTGAATAAGTACAAAAAAAAGAGTAAGGTCATCATGAGTCTTCCTGAAAGCAGATCAGAAATGGCTTCTGTCCATGTAAGAACCATGTTTCTACTGGGGTCACAGCACTGCCTAGAAGCACTAGAAATGAGAACCCCACTTTGCTGTGTACTGCACACATCCATGAAGAACCACTGGTTTACAGCTTTTTAGCCATCTAAATGCTACTGATTTCCTCATAAGTTAGGAATGTGAGATGACCTCTTGACCGCCTCACGGACAGCTTGATGGATCAGCTCGAAGTCAAGCAGCCGGGGGTCAGACTCCTCCGGACCATGCAGTGCCACCTGGCAGAGCCACCCCAAGCAGAGGATAGCTCACCGTGAGATTGCCCGCAAGCTAGCTGTCAAGATGCTCTGAGATAAAGAGGCTAGAGAGAAGAAGAGTTCTCAAGGAAGCAGGAACAGGTTTATTAATAAAGACGGGAATAGGGAGAACACCGAGGGTCCAAGGGTTGTACAGGGCTTTTTAAAAGAGGAACGAAAGGGGAGGATCCAGGGTTCAGGGCCAATAGGGTACAAACAAGGGGGAGTGTCCACAACAGCAGAACCAATCAAACGCGACAAAGGGGGAGGGTTCTCTACATCAACCAATCAGTAAATCTTTACAACAGAAGAGCCTGGAATGTTCTGGAAGGCTGGGTGGTGCCTTCACTCCATGTCCTCGCCTATGGACGCACCCTCTGATCTTGATTCATCGGCCCAGGTGATGGCCAGGGCACGACTGACGGGTGCGGGCCACAGGTTGGCAGAGGGAGGCACCACCACAGTGGGACTTACCAAACTGGATGAATGCAATGAAAGATGAACGTGGAGATTCTACTGACACCTCTGTAGGGCGAATTATAGAGTAGAACCATAGAATATCCTCAGCTGGAAGGTTCCCACAAGGATCATGAAGTCCAGCCTCATCATTTGCCCTTTCTCAGTGCTATCCTATGAATAAATGAATCTCCTCTTGAACATGCCCACGAGAAGGACAGTCTGATTCAGTCATATTGAGGCATCTAAATGCTTGACGTCAAAGACAGGGAAGACACATCCCCTTGTGAGTGTGGGAAGTGACCACAAGTTCTAGTCTCTACTGAATGACCGAGCAGATGAGCAAGGGCATGAAGGTGTGAGGTCCTAGGAAAGTTAGGAATAACTACACACGATTTGGGTCTTGAAAGTGCTAGTAGGTTATAAAGACGATAACAAAAACCCCGATACACTGAAATATTAGGGGTCTTTATGAGGGTAAAGCACAACTGGATTGTCATGTGAATAAGTTGAGAGCATGAAATTATTTTAGTTACTTATCTTAAAAATTGTCTTCTGAAAAATAAGATGTCACATAGATTAAATACCTAATCATCTATTTTCTTTGTGAGCAGATCTTCCCTTGGAACAGGGTGAGGGAGAATGTAGGAAAAGAAGAGGAAATAGAGAGTGGTAATGAACCAGAGGGACAGATCCAAAAATTTGCTCCTGAGGCCCCAGAGCTAGTTTGGATGATTTCTAGAGAGAGACACACAAAGCAAAACTGGGAAGATGTAAGGGTCATTCAGAACCAGCTGCCAAAACCAGTTCACACCATCTGCAACAAAAACAAGAGAAGCTTCTGAATAGCACCTTGCACCCTGAGCTGTCCCTGGTATCCCAGGGATGCTACAGATGTGCAAGAGACTTCTGATGTGTATGACACTGCAGCACTCAGGCCAAAGCCATCAGCCTGGTCCTGATCCTGTCTTAAGCCTATTTAAATATCAAGAAAGATTTTTAATCTTTTTTTATTTTATTTAATAACTTTTATTGTCTTGTGTCTTCAATTGCTACTGATATCACTGAAACAGAGGTGCTCTGTAAACTGTCTGCAAAGCAAGAATCAGCTGCCCTGAGAATCCTGTCAGTGAAGAAATTTGCAGATGTGGTACATTCTATGTTGTTTCTATGCCCCTCCAAAGTGAATTCATAGACAAGAGTTTTGACCACTGCACAGTCCAGGCAAGAAAAAATGCTTCTTCAAGTTTAAAATTAATTTCTGGTTGGATAGTTTCCTTGGTGTGAAGGAAAACTCTTTAAATTTGCAATATCATATCAAATCATATCATATCATATCATATCATATCATATCATATCATGTTAATGATATGCAAAGAAAAATAGAAAGCACTGTTAATTTACTCCTCCTAAATTCTGATGTAAATATATTCTTTGAATCATGTGCATTTCATATGTATTTTTGATATACTACTTAATATTACTAAAAAAATGACATTAGCAAAGGTATAGACTGATATTTTAATTTAATATAAGGCTTTGTTAATATTTGTCATTTATTCAACAGTTCTCGCTCCTTTTATCTATTAGGCATGCAGGTTAAGGCAAGCAAAAGGCAATTGTTTTGTTTTGCTATACTAAGTCATGTTTTATCAGAACAGGTAATCCAATTGGGGTACTTTATGCCAAAAAACATAGCCAAAACTGAAATGAGTTAAATTGCTTTCAGGTAATTCATTTGCAGAACGAAGGAAAAATCCATTAAAATGTTATGAAAAATAGTATGGATTGAAAATTTGTCTCTGGAAATTTTAAGGATTTTGTCTTCCATCCTGCCAGAACCTGAGGAGGGATAGCAAAGGGAGATATTACTGGTTGTCTTGTTCTTCTCATCTCTCCAGACCTTCTACTGCCACTGTGAGAGACGAGACACTGAAACAACTGAACCTGTATGTGACCTGTTTACCTGTTTTTATATTATGTCTTTACAATGGGAATGTGGAAGTATCATCATTCCTGTTTTACAGGAGAGAAAGACCAAACACAGAAAATGATTCACCCGAGGCCGTGCAATGCATCATCTGTGTCAGATGGACAGGTCAATTTGGTCCATATTATATTCCATGGACAACTGTTTGCACGACCTGACTTTTCTCTCAGGATTCAGTCTGGAGCAAAATCTCACTACTTTAGAGAGGAACTTCAGCTGTAGGAAAAACACCAACCCCCCTGTTTCAGTCAGTGGCATGAACAGGAGCACAGAAGGACCATTTGACTTGGACAGGGAAATTAGGTTGGAAAAATAGGTTTTAGTCATGAAAACCCAAATCCATCAACATCCCACGTAGGTGTAAACTGAGACGTTGACTTCAGAGATTAAAACACAAATTTTGGAGCTCAAACTGGGGGAATAAGATGAACACTGTAAGGCTTGTAACTTCCATTTCCTGGATCTGAGTGACTAAAACCTTGTCGAAATTAAGATCAAGTTTATAATCTGAATGTCGAAAACCTCAAGTGCAATAAATGACTTTTTTTTTTAGAAATACTGAATTTGAATAGGAAGTAAAGAAATTAATTTGTATACCTACTACATAACTATTACACAATTGTAACTCAAAAGAAAATAATCAAGTATAAATGTATTATCAAGGTCCCATAGGTAGTTATTTCTGGTTTTTCAGTTTTGGGGCTTTTTTTTATTTAAGAAAGTAATTTTCAAGATATTTTTTAGAGGGCAGATTGTTGTTTGGAAAGAGTTAAAGACACGAGAGTGATTGTAGCAGGAAACAATTTGTGTACATACATTAAAATGCATATGTGAAACCTATCATCTCTTTAAACTTTCTGCTTCAAATAATTGAATGACTTTTACATGATAAGAAAGATAAGGCATGATGAGGGATTTTTCAATATTATTTTTTCATATGATTCATATGATTCTAACGTTGAATTTTTATTCAAATGAAAATGAAGCAGTCTAAGGTCAATTATTTAACTTTTTTAATGAAGGAAAATAAAAATCTTGTGGTTTTGTTTGTTCTTGAATGCATTTCTTTACTCTTCCTGAGAAAATATTTGATGTGCTTCTGAGAGATTTTGAAAGGAGAAAAGGTTATGTTACTTTACTTGTACGTGTCCTTTCTAATATCCCAGTCCCAACAAAGAACTAAACCATCAATGCACTTCACAGTTCTAAATTATTCATTCAGCTTCTGAAAGCGACAACAACAAACAGAAACAATAACAACAAAGGGATAAAACAAAAAAACAAACACTGGAAATGAACATTGCAATTACAAAATAAAAACGCAGAAAGCGACAACAACCAACAAAGATGACATCCTAGACAGGAATGCAATGCTGCCACAAAAGTGTGAACTGTGAGATGGAAAAACGCAAATCAAAAAACAAATATCACTGAAGTGAAATTGTGAGTATCTTCTCCTGGATTGGCTATGAACCTCAGTGTTGAAAATTGTCATGCCCTGCATCTGCTTGTTTCAGAAGATGGAACACGGTTTTATTGCATTTCTTTTTAGAGGTTTGAAGTTGAAGTAGAAACCATGTGCTGTGCAGTGTTGACAATATTGAAGAGTTTCTGCTAATGAAGAGTGTGTGTGAAAGGGTGGAGAGTCATGAATTATATTTTCCATGTTGCATGACTCTACATTAATAGCTAGCTGCTGTGTTTGTGTTTATGAATGCAGCCAAAGATCATTACTGAACAGTCCTGGAGCATAAAATTTCCACCTGTCCTGCCAGAAGGAAGTGTCTTTCTATTTTATGCTGTTCAACTGAACTGACCGTTCGGGAGAAGAAATTCCCCCAAACCAAGACAAACAGAATGTAACTGCATCCAGAAGGACTGGATGTCTCCTCAAACATCAAAACAGTAATTTCCATGATATTAACATTTGGGGGAAGATTTAAGCCCACAGAAGTTAGAAAATTTGGCATAAAACCTGCCATTCACTCTGTAACTCATTTCTCTATGTCAAAAAGAAGACATGATGTTATTTGCCATATGTGTGGCTGTATCATCGCCTGGTGAGCTGAGGTTAGACTTGCACTGGGAAACTCCGTAATTCTGTGGATTTAAATCAGACCTATAATGTTGGCATAACAGTCAGCAGTGTCCTCGATGTACAATTTGGTTTGATGTGAGAATCTTTATCTGTGAGTTGTTGCTATGGGAGACTATAACAACTTCTACTGAGAGAGTAAAAAGGATTCTGTTTGCATATTTAAAAATATACACAGATGGAATATGTTCACATGCGAGCACACACAAATACACATGCATTGACATAGACATCTATGTCTATTTTTATATTTTCATTTATATGAATTGTCCATAAGAAGAAATGGTGCCTAACTGGGCTATTGACACATCTTAGAAACCAGAGAGAAACAAAAGTGTTGGGGTTTTTTGGTTTTGTTTTTTTGTTTTTTTGTTTTGTTTTTTTGGTTTTTTTTTCAAAGGCTGGGCAGTGCATTGTCTAGATGGGAGCTCATTAAGAGTGGACTGTAATTGAGGCCGTAAAATACTCTCTTTACTCTTTTTTCCCCTTTTCAGCCACAAGAAAGGCTTTACAAAGTACTCAGCATATTGGCTGCTGAGAGCTTTTGACAATCAAGTTCCATCTGTTCAGTACTCTGCAAGAAAAAAAATATATATATAGTCCAAGCCTTGGAGAGTGTATATTATGGTCTGATCCAGGTAGGTACTTCACTGTATCCATTTGACACATGCAGTGACCAGATTTGGGCATAGAAATCCATTATTTACATGAATTTCCTGGCCTATGTTATGATAAGGATTCAGAAACTCTTGAGCACACCACTACTGAATTTTTTTCATTGATTTCTGGACCAGACAAGCCTCTCTTAGTGCTAGAGGAGCAATCAGTATATAACAGATAAATACTTCTAAAGGGCACCGTATAAATATATGAGCAGCTAATTGCAATTGAAATTGGTAGAAACCAGGATTTTGTGCAGCTTTAGGGCTTAAGACTTGTTTTTAATTTAAATCTCATGTTGAAATAAATGCATATAAACATGTACTTTATAAAACCTTCTGCATCCATCATGTTGGAATTGAAACAGAAGCTTTTTTCTCTCCTTTATTTGTGTTCAGAAAAGGTTCTAATGACTTTCCATTATTTTAATTTGGGTAGAAATATCCTGGCCACCTTTCAGCTGAAGCATTACAACTGCCACTTCAGGTAGAATGTTTTATTCTATTGATACAGTTTCCATGTTTTTTTTACCTCTCTGTAGAAAAATATATGTACATTAGTGTCTTACAAAACACAGTGATGAAAATCCCACAACTTGGTTTTCACTGCATTTGCTAGCAAGGCTGAGAGTTGCAATGCTAAGCTTTGTGAATACCATTAGAAAACGAGGCCTGGTAACTCTGGTGTCATTAAATAACATTTACATTAAGACTCGCTGTATGATTTTACTGCCCGTCATAAATCTGAGCATTATGAAATAGAAATCTAATGTCATAAACTTTTTCCCACTGAAAATAAACTGTTAAAGACTGGTTCTCTTCATCACTCTACAAATAAAAAGAGGACTTTTCCAACACACCTGCTGATGGCGTACCCTGAAAATCAGCTTACTTTACAGTAAATAAATATGTAAAATATCTAAAAGCAAAATGTCTTCCCAGAAGGGCTACTATCCTTCCAAGTTTCAGCACAAGGCGAAAATAACAACTTGCAAGAGTTCAGAAAAGGCATCTCGAGTTGAGTTTTCACGGATCATTGAAAGGTTGAGATTGGCAGATATCTCTGGAGGTCATCTGGTCCAACCTTCCTGACATCTAGAGCTGATTACGCGCCAGGGCCGTGTCCTGACACAAACTATGGACCTTTTTTCTACAGTGCACTAATTTCTTCCAACAAAATTAGTAACGGTAACATAAACCTTTTGTTGGCTATCCCTGGGTTCTTGTCTAAATCTGGAAAACAAGGAAATTTCCAGTGATGTGTATAAAATCCTGACATTATGCATAATTTGTGTAGCCAAACTCCAAAGCCATCTCAGACTGCAGCCAGCACAGTCTGCCATTCTACTCTAATCATAGCTAATCTATTAAAGCATTTATCAGCACAGGAAGTAAGGGATACTGGGGGGGATGGGGGTCTAAGAAATAAGTGATGTGCTTTCTTAGCTAATTTAAGGATGTTTGTGGGATTCAGATGAAACAGAATTTTTCGTGCTGATTCTTCGCACAGTGATGTACACGTTCAGTTGACAATATTTGCGTATGCCACTGCCTGTTTCAGGCATTAAAGTTTTGTTCAGTGTTTCTCTACTCTCTCTTTCTCCTTCCTATTCCCCAGAAGAAAATCAATAACAATAATTTCAGCAATGTTTCCGAATTATCATGACAAACTTCCTCCTTTGTTAATTAAGCTAAGTGAATAGAGATACTTTAAGAGTAAAGGAATGTTTTCCCACTCTTTTTTTTTTTCATTACTCTTAACCTTGTGCTGCCCTCAAGCTGATCAGAAAGTAAAGTCTGTAATTACAAAGACCTGGACATAAAATACTGACTTTGGTTTCTTTTTTGTCTTCCCTTCACACCCCCCTCCCCTCCCTCAATCCTCCACAATGAAAAGATATGTTTGTTTCCAGTGTTGTCTAAAAATGGGCTGGATTCATGAGGAGTAAAAAATTTTTAAGAAATGCAGCAGCCTTTGACGAGATATTTAATGAAGAGAGTTTGTCTGTGTAAGCAGAGCGTTATGCAGATAGCTACGCAGCTGGACACATAGACAGACATTTTCTCTTTTTCATTTAATAGATCAATGAAAACATTATTTCAATTGGAGGTCTTGAACTTCAGATAACGATAATTGGAGTAGATTAATTACATTTAATGAGACTATGTCAGTTTATGCTAGCTGAGAATCAGCTCCACTTTTTCTTCCTTTTAAAAGAATTGGACTAATTTTTGTGCTTAAAAGATGAGTAGATTTTTTGAAATTTTTTATGAAGAATGAAGAAACATTCTACTAATGACAACTTAAAATGAAAGTGGTAAGGTGGACAAATCAGCAAAAGCAGATTTTGCAATGAGATAATTTCTTCTGAGAGTGTTTTTGACCCTACTGATAACCTGTGTGATTGCTGACTTTTTTAAAAGAACAATCTCACCATGCATAGCCATTTAGATTTTCATTGAACAGCCTAATCTTGTAGTTTGTGCTAGAACATCATGCAAATATTGCCATACTGCCAGATCTCCTCAGCATCCTGATTTCTCCTTGTAACAGAGTCTTCCATGATCTGATGAACGTTTTCCCAGACTTTGATAACAATGTGCAAAGTCTTGTTCTAGAATGACACAACCAATTTATCTCCAAAATAGGCAAAATAAGGAGTACTTTTAGGCAATGTTTCCACCTCTCAGTATTAATGAGATATACAGCTCAGTTTCTGAATCATTCCTGTTGTCAGAAAATAATGTCACGGATCCAGACTGACATTCACGAAAGTGTGAAAGGCCGTACTTAGCTATAAATATATCTGATTTAACTGAAATGTAATTCCATTTCAAGTACATCTCAAGAACTCTTTTGGACTAGAACACCAAATTCAACTGAGGTTTCAGAAAGAAAACACAGCACAAAAACCTTGAAACTTAACATGGAGTAATGTGATATAACATAACGAATCATAACATAACATAAGATATAATAATGTAGGGCAAACCATGTCTTTTCCATCAGGGAACAGTATTTTCCTGAGTTAAAAATTCTCTTCACTCCAAATGAAAGGAGCATTTTATGCCAACCATTATGAAGCAAGGATATAGAGTGAATAGCGGTGCTGCAGAATAGCTAACTTTAGCTCTAACAATGGCCTTTGAGACATCTACTCAGGTACTTTTTGTGACTTGATGTTATTAAAGTTTTTGTATCAGTCTCTTAAAGTTTTGAAAGGCCCAGACACTCAGAGGCTTCCTAACAGAGGCCATGCAGGTACTTGTTTAAAGTTCAATACTGTTAAAAAAAAACCCAAAACCCCAACATCTTAAAAAATTTAATTTATTTTTGATTAGGGATCCTAATCATAAGCAAGGATCAAGTGTTTCTTTTATCACTATTGCTGTTGTCCATAGCTAACATTCTCAGTGGTCAAGTGTCACTAGTGCAATCCCTGAAGTTAAAAGATCCATTTCTTTCCACCTCCTTGCCCTTGGACAAGTTAGTCATTCAGGCTGACCAGCATAATGGTGCTTGATTTTTCCAAGTGATTTCTAATTTTGGAAATGCCCATTTTGACTGTGTTCAGAGATGTCTATTTCTTCCCTAAGTTTAGAAGGCCTGAGCAATAATTCAGAGAGAAATTGCGTGTTGTGAGTGTTCAGCATCTAAGGTACCGGTCAAAAGCTCAAACCTGATGGCCATTGCCTTCACTGCATGTCGAGTGGGTCAGCTAAATTAGATGATTATATTGACATGCTTTAAGATAGTAGAATAAAAAAGCCCATAACTATGATAACAACTAATAAGTAGTAGATTGTGTGCAAATATATCTATGTCCAACAACATACTCAACTTCTATTTATTTAACAAAGATACAGGATAAAAAAGCCCATAATAAGAGATCCAGCAAAGGAATGAACCACAAGCAAAACTCAGTAATTTATAACTAGATTTTGGATGAAAGGAGACAGTACAAATGACAAATGTCTGTTAGGATAGTAATTTCAATAAGTGCTTTCATTCACTTTTTAGCACCAGCTATAACACATAATAGTTTTATGTTCTTGGGAGGTGGAGGTTGTTACTTCATATATACTCTCTGGTAAGAGGTGCACAATAGGAGAGTAATCAATATACTGATCTAGTAATCTCTGTCTGGTTTTGCCAGGTTTGTATGTAATATGTTTCACTGTAAGTTGGATCACTGTGGATTTTGAACAAATTAAAAGGATTTTTACTTTAAGCTTAATTTTTTTCTTTGCCTTATATTTGCATTTTCATATGTAGCATGGAAAAGTCAGTAAAATGTAGTGTCAGATTTTCCAAGGGGCTGAGAAACTCCATGGTCTGTAATTACTAACAGTCTTTCTTTTTACACCGATATATCTCGATTTCCTTTATATGCACAACTACGTGGAAAAAATCTCTTTTACAGGTTAGAAAACAAAGTTGGAACTCAGGGGCATATCCCCTTCTTCCAAGAACCAATGTGCTGTCAGTGCAACCACAATGTCTCTCAGTGAAGTCCTGTCCCGTTTTGTCAGAGGTAATCACAGAACATGAGGTAGGAGCATACTTTAAATCTTTCTCAGATGACTGCATAAGTTTATCCGTTTCCTTCAAAGAGTATATTTCAAACTCCAGAGGCCGGAGTCACTGTGATGTTATGCAGTACATCCTTGTTTGTCTGATAGGATTGTCTTCCATTTTTTTATACATTTTTAATTGAATTTGGCACTGTTGTTGAGATGCCTCAGGTTTGTAAATTTTTAGTCTATCTACTGTGTACTACTTGGGTTCATTTATTAATTTCAACATCTGAGTTTTGAAGCTTGTTTTTTTTTTTGTTGGGTTTTTTTTTTTATGTCTCAGGGGCAGAAAAAGACATTTGATGAAGCAAAACCAATATGGGTTTACTTTTTTAAAGCATCTCATGTGATTTGGACTGCAAGACCTGGACTGGATGGAGACCTGCAGAGAGAACAACGTAATGAAGCTCTGCAGGGGCAAGTGCAGGTCCTGCAACTGGGGAGGAACAACCCTGGGCACCAGCATGGACTCGGGGTGACCTACTGGAAAGCAGCTCTGTGGAGAAGGACTAGTGGGTGTTCTGGTGGACAGCAGGCTGTCCACAAGCCAGCAGTGTGCCCTGAGGGTCAAGAAGGTCGATGGTATCCTGGGGTGCATTTGTATGAGGCCAGCAGGCCAAGGAGGGTGATCCTGCCTCTTCACTCTGTCCTGGGGAGTCACATCTGGAGAGCTGTGTCCAGGCCTGGGCTCCCTTGCTCAATAAAGACAAGGAGCTGCTGGGATGGGTCTGACAGAGAGCTACAAGATGACGAAGCATCTGCAGCATCTCTCTGCAAGGAAAGGCTGAGGAGCCTCAGTGAGAGATGGCTGAGAGGGGACTGCATGTGTGTGTGTAAGTATCTGAACAGGGGGTCTCTAAAGGATGGCGCCAGACTCCAGGAAGATGGGCAGTGGGAACAGACTGAAAACCAGAATATCCCATCTGAGTGTGAACTTCTTTACTGTGAGGGGGATAGGCTACCAGAACAGGCTGTCCAGAGAGGTTGTGGGACCTTCTCTGGACATGTTCAAAACCCAAATGGACACAATCCTGTGTAATCAGCTCCCAGTCAACCTGCCTTAGGACTGGACAAATTGATCTCCAAAAGTTCCTTTTAGCCCTAACCATTCTGTGATTCTATGAGTTCAGTAAATTCTGAAACAAATACTGAAATCTTTTACAAAGTTCAATCCAAACTGAAGATTTCTGGATTCAGCCTAGATGACTCAGAAGCAGAAGAGCAGAAAGCTTTGTGCAGAAATCTGTCAGTGTTTTTCTGAAGCATATGGAGAAAAATAAGGGTCCTGCCTCAGAAAATGTCTAACAGAGAGTTTAAAGCATTGGGTAACAGGCCGATTGATTACACAGAAGAAAAGGACTGTTTCCCTGTTTTATGCATGCCATCCAAGAGCATAGGTATAAAAATACCTTAACATTTCTATGTTGGTGAGGAATAAATAGTGAGCAACTATAATTAATAACTATTAAAGCTGTTTGACTGATCATATCTTCTGGCTTGCAAAATCTTTTATGTGCAGGTGTGTGCATTAATGGAATCCATTAAATTCATATATTTCAACAGATAGTAATTTACGATCTTTTATAAGATCTGTCATGAAACACAGTCAGAGATATAGGATTGTCTCAGTGCATTACATAGCAAATTGTACTCCCCTTTCCTCTGAAATGACTTGACTTTAGAGACTAAATATGAATGTCAATGCGTTGGACAGCCACATTAGGTATACTTTTTGCTCTACCATTGCCTGGGAATATGTGGAATAAACCTTTTATCACTGGCAAAGCTGACAACAAGAGTGAACAATATTCAAAGTGGCTGGAGGAAAAAATGTGTGGGAGTTCTATCTATTTCACTTCATACATAAAAAGAGAAAGAGATTGAGTGTGTAACCCTCATTTATGAATTGTAATGGCTCTCCTATGGGTTGCTAACTATTCTTTTTGACTTTTATTTGTTGTTTTGTTTTTGCCTCTTGGTACTTTCATAGAACCTAAGAAGATGAAGACACAAGCCATTGTTTTAGCTCTCCACATCAAATTCAGAGACCTCTTCAGCCCTGGATAGGTATGAAAATTACTCATTCATGTTGATAATAAAGGTTCTTTTTGTATCCTGGAGAAACACAAGCTGTAGGTATGTGAAGTAAAAATGGGAAATAAGGACTGATTAGAACAGAAAACAGAAAGAAGAGAAGTCTTGTGCCCAGACATTAATGAGTTAGTGGGGGATTATAAGTAAACTATATCAGCTCTTAAAATACTACTGACAAATCTCTAAAGGAGGCTTTTGTCCTGTTTGTCTATTTAACAGCACATTGAGATTATCATAATTAAGTATAGATAGTCAACATATTAAATGGATTAGTATCTGCTGTATATACAGTCTTCCTATAGTTATCTAATTATACATTTATTAAGGAGGAGCTATAATACTTTCACATAAAACTTGAACTTTCACCTCTTTTTTAATGAATGAATTCACAGTCTAGAAAACTCAGCCATACTTCGGTTGCTAAATATGACAGGTCATTAGCCTTCGAAAATCCCAGCTCACTGGAGTTTACATCCATCACCATAAATGTAGACCAACAAGCTAAACCCCAGAAGAAACCAGAAAACTTCTTGGTAACTGCTGTCTTCTGCTGATTTCTAGGTGCCTGGGATGCATTTTTTCTGTAGGAATGTTTGGAAACAGTTTGTCTACAGTTTAATATCATAGGATCACTGGTAGTAGGTGACCCTATTTCTTTGCTTTTGAAGGAAAATGAAGGGATAGATATGATTGAACAGAAGGGGAAATGGCATTGAAACAGATTGGAGTAATTTGATGGAAAGGACTGAGAAGTAAGACAAAACAGTTCAAAAATACAGACATAAAAGTAGTGTATGAGAAGGTAAAAGTGTTGTCCTTCCCCTTTATAGATTGTTATGGGGGATAGAAAGAAACAGCTATGTAAGATATTCAAAATGCGATACATTTCACAGCAAAGTAAACAAAATGATCAAGGAGTTGTAGGCAATGAGTCATGAGGAGAGATGAAAAGGAATAAATCTGCATTGCTTGGCTAATGCTGACTAACAAGGAAACTTTCTTCGAGAATACAGAAATGGGTTCTTTAATTTATATGTCTAGATTTCTAAGGACATACAATGAAAGGGAAGTTCTGAGAGGCTTTCAGGATAAGTTACAAAAACAAACTATTTGAAATGATCACCCTACCTTAGACAAGTGCAGTGTTACGCAACAAGAAGATACGGGACAGGAAGAAGGTCTTCTTAAAACAGACTACAGCAAGACTGTGAAAAAAATCTGAGGGCATGATGAAAGCTCCTGGCTTGGCTATCAAATGTGTACAAAAGCAGAGATTTCTGTGCTATCAGTAACGATTCAGAAGACCCAGATCATTATCCCAAAGTAGAGGATGTCACTCAAATAAGTTTTGAGCAACTAAAGTGCATGATGATTTCAACAAAATTTTTTTTTTTTTTTTTAATACAGACAGTGTGAAAGAGGTGACAAGCCAGAGTAGTGTGACCATTTGGAGATAACAAATTTCATCAGTACTGCTATAGCTCTTATACATGTGTGTCTTTATGCCCATACACGGACATATATAAATAGCATTATCAAAGAACTGAGGTGAGGTTTTGGGATTCAGGGAACTCACCTTCATCCACAGTTTCTGCTGCAAGAAAAGCTGTTGCTCTAGCTAGAACAAAGAAGGGATTTGGAAATTGCTTTCAAGCAAAAAAGAACAAGGTGGATGCTTCTGCAGGCCACTGGTGGCTCTCCTTCTGAGATTCACCAGTCCATATCTGGGGGGAAACATTTGTTACTGAGGTGACAGAACAAAACCAAGAGTAAAGTGTGTGAGAGAAGCCCTGATTTCCCACGTTTCCATCCTTCCACTTCCTTCTATACCACAAGTGCCTAGGATCTTGAGAGATGCTTTAAGTAAGAAACTCAATCTTCAGGGTTAACAATGAGGAGTTGGGAAGAGCTGTAATTGTGAAAATAAGAATGAAGGGCAGCTGTAACTTTGGACTGACATTGAGAGCTGCCTTAAAAGAAGCTTGATAAGGTCAAACTAATAAACTTGGGAGTTGCTCAAGGGGAAACCAAATTCTGGAGCTGTGAGACACTTTGACAGATAATTAGCATAAAACAGGGTGAGTACCCCACCACAGAGAAAGTAAAACCACAATCACAAATAGAGCTGAACCTAGATGAGTCAAAATGGTGGACCAAAAGTTTTCCTTCACCTGTCAGGGGTGCCCACACAAATTACCAAGGACAAAATTAGGTCCATAACTCTTAAATGATGAGAGATTCACTAAACACTATATGTGTCAATGACAATGGAATATATAAATCTTGTCATAGCTGCTACATTTTGCTAAGTGATATATGTTATAGATCTGGAATCTATTAGTTTGTGTGGTACAGTGTGGGTTTGCTGATCAGGTCATATGGGTTTCTGGTAGTTTCACTGATTTTATGTGAATCTATCCCCTGCGTGATTCACCAATGGCAGCTCATTTCATACAGCTGACATTTAACAGATCATAAAATCATAGAATGATTTGGGTTGAAAGGGACCTTAAAGATAATTTGGTTTCAACCCTGTTCTGTGGGCAGGGACACCTTACACTGAACCAGGTTACTCTAAGCCCTGTCCAACCTGACCTTGAACACTTCCAGGAATGGGGCAGCCACAACTTCTCTGGGCAACCTGTGCCAGGGCCTCCCCACCCTCATAGTAAAGAATTTCCTCCCAATTCCTAATCGAAACCTCCCCTCTTTCAGTATCAGATTAGGATAATCTAAATCTACCCTCTTTCTTTATCAACAGCTCCTAATGACTTACTGCTTTTATTCAAATGCTGTTTACAGTGTCCTGCTGAGAGGCCTTGCCTTTTCTTTCTCTCTTTTTTTGTTTTCCTGGATATATTTTTCATCTGTCAAGCATTATATCTTTACCTCCTCTGGACTCTCCAACTTCCCTTATTCTTGGATTAGGATTTGTCTCTATTCAGTCATCTAAATCTCCAGAATGTCTTCTGCAGAAATAGGTGTTTAGAAGACATAAGAGAAAAATGCAAGGAGCAGATATTGTAATTTTCACCACCTCCTTGTAGTCCACTTCACTTTGCAGGTGGACTGTAACAAAACATTTTAGTTTTCCAAACCCTTTAATTATTTGTGCTGGTATTCAGTGATGTTTCTGACATAAAAATTTGCCTATAGAGTCACCTGTAGCACATATGTTTAAATTTACTTCTATCAGAATTTATTTTGTAAATTAAAGGCTATTGAAACCCCGAATGAGATACAGAGGAACTCCTTCTTCAACTCTCCTCTTAAAAGTTTCATGTATTTTTGTCTTAAGACATTAATAATAACGAGTGTCCTTGCCTGAATCAGGACACCAAACTTGCTGTTTCTGAAATAAGTATCACTTTCACAATGAAATCTTACATCTGTCTGAAAACCTGACAATAGATAGCACTGATCCTTTCCCTTCCCACCTACCTCTCCACTGTGATATTTTAATTATGCTACTGCTACAGCATGAACAATCAGGGCTTGAATCACACAAGGAAGCTTGTTAAATGAGTCCTTCTGTGAGTTTTTTGGGGGGGTCATTTTGTTTTAAGTGGTTTTGTCCGGTTAGTTTTTTTAACAGGAATTATAACCTAATTTTCTCCTGCTTTTCCAGGCTTTTGAATTTTGTCTCTTTTATGATCATCCCTAAATATATTGACACATTTCAAAATAACTCTCAGCATTTGGAAACTTATGAAACCATACGAAACAAGGTCATAGTAGAGAGGTTTTGAGACCGTATCTTATTCACCAGCGTCCTTGAGGCCCATACACTGATGTAAACTTTTTTAATGGAAGCATAAGAATGACCATGACATTCTAGACCAAAACTTCATCTATCTTAGTATCCAGCCCAATAGCATTAGCTCTGATGGAAGTACAAAGACCAAATCTGTACATACCATAACTTCCCTGGCATATCCTGCACCTTTCAACAATCTGCCCATCAAGATTTTCCTGAGATGGAGGTGGTCTTTTATTTTTTTTTTTTTTCTCTTGTAGGTATGCAACCTGAGGCCTCATTGCCCATCATCCTGAGCAAAATGGAAGTACAATGTTGTCATTTTGATCAGGCTGCATTTTGCACTAATGTGAATGACAACCTTGGAGGTGAGGAAATGACAAAAGAGGCTCTTGGTCTGAACATGCTCATTGCTGTGATTACACTCCTGCTAAGCATATAGAGTCATGGAATCATTCAGATAGGAAAAGAGCACTAGCATCAAGTCCACCCATTAACCCAGCATCAAGAATTTACCATTTAACAATATTCTCAAGTGCTGTCTTTACTTGTTTTTTTGAATACTTCTGGGGATGATGATTCCAGTACATCCATGGGTAGCCTGTTCCAGAGCCTGTCCACCCTCTCAGTGAAAAAAATTCCTTATAATCCAACCTGAACCTGTTCTGGCACAGCTTGATGCTATGTCCTCTTGTCCTGTTCCTTGTTCTCTGGGAGCAGAGCCCAGCCCAAACCCACCTGGCTGCCCCCTCCTGTCAGGGAGTTGTAGAGAGTCAGAAGGTCCTCCCTGAACCTCCTTTTCTCCAGGCTGAGCCCCTCCCCAGCTCCTTCAGCTGAGCCCAGCTCCTTCAGCTGCTCCTCATCAGACTTGTGCTCCAGAGCCTCCCCCTGCTTCATTACTGTTTTCTTAATATGCTCCGGCACTTCCATGCCTTTCTTGTCATGAGGGGCCCAAAATTGAAAACCATATTCAAAGTGCAGCCTTACCAGTGCCAAATATGTCCTACAAACAGTTTCGTGTTAAAGACAATTTTGGAAGGGAGGGGAGTATATAGCACAAAGTGTATTTTTTTTAATTTTATTTTTACCTTTAAATGCAAAGTGCAGTTTAAGATCTTTGCAAAACTCCATCAAGAATTTCCTGTGTGCAAGCCAGAGACAATATTTGTAATACTTCTGTTTATCTGTGTGTCTCCCAGCAGACCTGTTTGTAAGTCTGCTTCTGTGCACATATCTTTGTGTATATCAGTCCGTTTCTCTTCCTGCTGCCTCTCTCTCTTTCTTTTGTTATGTATGTGCTGTCTCCTTCCCAAATCCCTTATGCTTATTTTCCAGACGCATTTATTTATGTTCCCTCGCTAATTGAAAATCTCATATTTGAAGTTATTATTCTGATTGATGTCTGTCATTTTGATCAAGCAGTTGCTCACAGATGCTTTGTTAGAACAATTTTGCTTGTTAGTTTATCACCATCCATCTCCCTGCTGACCTTCTGTGATGTTAGGTAGCAAAACCATTAAATATCTCCTGCAAACAGAGAGGCAATTGGCCATCATCTCATGTGTACATGGCTGTAGCTACAACAGCGAAGCCCTGGACATTCAGCTGTGTAGGCAGCTTCCATCTCTGACTGTAATGGGGACTTCTTCCTAGGCAATGGAACAGGGGAAATTGCTTGTCATAATATGGCAATGTTATTGTTCTTCCTTACAGTTAAATGCTTTGGACACTTAAGTAGGGAAGGTGGCTGTGTATTCACCAGGTTTTTCCTCAGTGGCTGCAAGTCCTTCTCTTCAATCCAACACAAACTTTTATGTCTTATGAGAAAACAAATTTAATAAAAACAGCAGAAAAACAAAACCACTTAGATTTAAGTCCACTAAAATCTCAGATTCTCATTTTTAAAGTTCAGATTTTCAAAGCTGCTGCACTGCAAACTCATGAGTATTTCTGACAGAGGAGTTCCCTTGGTATCGAAAGTTCTTCTGTGACCATGCCAAGAACTCTGGTCTTGACAGAGTGAGGTATCTATTTTATGTTTAAATCCTCCTGAGATTCACAAAACATGCATGTCTCTGCCTGTCTTGTGTGAAGGACTTGCTCCCAGAGTTATACATTGATATGTATTAAGTATTTATTGGAGCAGGGACCAGAACCCATGTGTTCATCTCCCACATGGCTACCCAACCCGATAGACAAAAGAATCTTGCTTATTCATTCTTTCTGTCTGGCTTGATGAATATTTCATTTTATCTGCAAAGTAGAATAACTTCAAGAAAGAAACTCAAAGAATATGTACCCATGGATACCCAATAACGCAATCGTTAGAATTATCTCCCAGGAAAGAAGGCACATGAATTCAAGGCCCTGAGCCAAAGACGGAAAACTGTTCTCCTCCTACTGCTGTCTTGTAAAAGAAAACATTGCTTCCCACCACACAGTGCTTGCAGGTCCACCTTATGGATATGTTTCAAGAACACTCTGAGACTCTACCAGAAATCTGTGGGCTGAGCATTTTATGGGAATGTTCTTTTAAAGCCATGAAGGTCATTTATACAGCAACCACCAGTATTCCGTACAAAATGGCCTTTAGAAGAAATGGTTGAGGTCATGAAGAGGTGATTGAAGCCAGACCTTTTTCTTCCTGTATTTAAACCCCAGTCTTCTGAGTGAGTTTTTTTCCTGCTCAAAGAAATCCACAGAGCTGGTGTTTGTGCTTACTTGTTCTTAATAAGATTGGCTTGAATCCTTGCGGCAGGAAGGAAGTAAATTTGAGTCCCCCAGTCTTTTGATCTTCTTAGAGCTTCTCTGCAGGTGTGTATATACTTAATTCAGCTTTCATTTACGAAGAACGTACTTTTAGGAGTGGGTTGTGGCTCCAAATCCTGAGTGAAGAGTAAAAGTCCCCTATAACCCTAAGGAAAGTCCCTTAGACTCTCAGAAATTCCATCTTCATCTCTATTTCAAGTGGTCACTTTTGGTCAGAAATATGTATATTAATTTTAGGGTAGTTCTCTTCCTCTTACTGCTGCAGTGGGTCTGCTTATGCAAGGTTATTTAGTCCACAGTCACAAAGGAAACCCAGAGAGATGAAAAAAAAAAAAATAGGCAAAAGGCTAAAGGAAATAGCTAATGGGAACATAATGGAAAAAGTGAAGACATTAAAAATGAAAGATTCTTCTGGGAATACTGCTCAAAATACTTCTTCACTGGTTTATAACATCTAGTTGAATACTAATAAAGATACCAGATGTAATGTACCTGTAGTAAAAATTTTAAGGTTTTTAGTTTAACTATGCCCTACAAGGTAGAAATATATCTCTTAGTTTGTAGATTTTTTTATGTTTTCTTGGAAACCAAAGCTTCCTGGAAATGATGGGAGAGAAACATTCCTTGTGTGGAGTTTTGTGCTTCTCATCTGCATTCCACTTAGTAACATATAGAGAGATGTTCAACGGTATATACCGTTGCAGAATCCATGCATCCACTCTTGGTGCAGGAAGCAACAAGGTGATGCAGATATCCCTGGCATATATGGGTATCTAGAAAGCACCAGTGTCTCCTTTCTCAAATCATGACTTCAGAAGATAAAAGTTTTCTGTTGTAGACCTGGTGTAGCACAGTACTGTGTTTGCACTCATCCTCTGTCTTTGGTCCAAACAAAATTCATATCTGCTACTGTAACAGTAAGGCCAGCCTGACTTTTAAGTTAATGCTGACTGATCTTTATTCATCTTTATTCATGTTTTTGCAAATAGAATTTTTCTTTTTTTGAAAATAGGAATAATTAAAATAAAAGAAAAAAAGAAAAAGGCAGGACAGGTCTCAAACAGGTAAGACAAGTATATGCAATTTAGGATATTACCTTTTTGGTTGGTTGTGTTTTCTCTGGGGGTTGGTTTAGTTTTATATTGGTCACAATTCAATCTGAGGCATATTTCAAGGTATTGTAGAGCCACATGGCTACTCTTTTGTGACATATACTTTTAGTTCAGAATGATCTCTTTGATTTCATATGAGGTGTTTTACAATTGTGTACTGATGAAGACATAAGAGCCATGATAAGTTTTTGTAATGTGGTTACACTGGAGATAGCTTTTGGTGGTAGTAACCTCAATATCCAATAACCATGTAGCCTTCACAATCAGGGGAGAAGAATTTTGTGGCCTTAAAAACCTTGAAAGATTAAATTCTACATTGGATTTACCCCTTGTATACAATGAACTTGACTTGCCTTTAGAAAGTACGTCTTTAACACTGAAAACAGAAAACTTGTAAAATGACAATCAGATAATCCTACTGGCAAAATAAATCTGTAGTATTTTTCTTCTACAACCTGTATTTGCAATTGTGACATGATTTATCCTGTCCAAACCTGTGACTAATGAGAAGCAAATAACATGCTATACATAAATTAGTGTGGAATCAAATAAGTATTGATAATATTTGCAGTTGTTTTTAACTGGAAACTAACACTTTGAGTGATTAACTCCAAATCTCCTGCTTCTTTCTTTTTATTATTTTTCATGGTAGTTACAGACAGAGCTTTTAAGCCAGTCAGGGGAAAGTATATTATTTCCATCCCCCTTTTAAATACTCTATAAAGAACTCTATCGTTCATAATAGCTTTGTTTACTGCGTAGTACAGCATGTTCTAATTATCACCTCTGCCTCACTAACCATACGGTTTATATTCTCATACTCATCAGTTATTTTTATGCCCCCTGCAGAAATGAAGAGAACATTAATAAGAATAATTTTTTCAGGATATCATTTTGGGTAAAATTGTGAGAAATAATGTACTAAAGCACAGACTCAACATTGCTTTAAAGTCTCCCAGGAATAATTGAATAATTTGTTTTCTTTTCCTTCCTTTCTTTCTTTCTTTCTTTCTTTCTTTCTTTCTTTCTTTCTTTCTTTCTTTCTTTCTTTCTTTCTTTCTTTCTTTCTTTCTTTCTTTCTTTCTTTCTTTCTTTCTTTCTTTCTTTCTTTCTTTCTTTCTTTCTTTCTTTCTTTCTTTCTTTTTCTTT
>VZRV01007584.1:295475-360958 GCA_013398115.1 Falcunculus frontatus
CTCTCCCTCTCCCTTTCCTTCTCCCTTTCCTTCTCCCTCTCCCTTCCTCCCCCTCCCCTTTCCTTTCTGGTTCCTTCCTTTTTTAAAGGGCATTGAAAAAAAAATACCAAACCAAACCAACAAATAAAATACCTGTGTCACCCTCTGGAAACTCGGCCAAATTTTTGTACAATCAGCCTTTTATAAACTCTACCTCTACTCTTGCCTTGGATCAAGTATTCTTTATATCCGGTACTGAAATGCTGTAAGATGTTCCTGTATGCTTCTAAATGCTATAGTTCATACCCCAGAAGTGGCAGTTTTTCAACTGAATATTTACAAAGTGTTTCAAGATTTCTGTAGGATGCTGTATGAAATAGAAAATGTTGTTATTCTGAAATCCTAGTCAGCCATGGATTTAGGATCCCAAAGCAGGGACTGAAATAAATATGTCCTTTAGAAGGGGGAAAGAGGAGAGAGGGAAAAAAAGGATTAAATTAATAATATTTCAAGGATTTTTTATTTTAAATTAAAATGCATGATTTAGACCATATTTCAATTATCAGCTCAACATTACTCTTTAAGCAAATGACTAGAGTTAACGAGAGAGCTACTACATATTGAATACATTGATTTTCTGCTTGGTGTAAACTCTAAATAGCCGATTAGAAAGCTGTGAATCAGAAGGACTCAGTGTACCTAATATACCCAGCAATAAATTACAAGCTGAAAGCCGTACAAATCTTTGAAGGAGAAATGTATTCCAAGCACATGACTATGAAACTTAAATGCATAAATGTTAATGGCAAACCTGCCCTATCTACCAATTTAGGAAATAGTGCATATTTTGATATGCATATCAAGCTAATGCAGAAAACTATTAAGCTTAAAGGTATAAAGATGGCTCAGATTTATTTAAAGAAAAAATATTACTGTGAAGTGAATACTTAATTGAACAACTTCTACTAGGGGGTTCACCATGTGCTGTCTTTTTTGTCCTTCCCCATCACCATCACTAGGGCTCACTTGGCGTCCTGCTCGTGCAAAACGGAATGTTCTGATTTTTGAACACCACGTACCTGGGCCAAAGTCATTCTTGCAGTAATTTTGTCAGAGCTGAGCATGAATGTTTGATTCAAGGTTTGTGTAAACAGACGAGCTAGATGAACTGTACTGAACAAAAGGGGAATAGCTGTCCTTTCCTTAAAGATGGGATACTACTTGACAGATAAAGATAAACTGGTGATATGAACTGTTATGCCCAAGTCCCTTTGAGCTACCTGTCTGTTTGTCACATCCTTATTCTTCTTTTAACTATCTGGCTGTCCATCTGCTTTAATTAGTTGTCTATCTGTACCTCTTGGTCCTTCCTAATAGCTGTATCTGTCTACTTGCTACAGCTGGTTGTACTACATCCATCTGATCCTTGCAAAGGTGGTATCCATCTATCATACACATACAGTACTTCTGCTGTGTCAATCAAAGTCAACTTCAGCTTTCTTTTTAATGTCTAAATGGATGTCTGTTGATAATTTTTTAATTCCCTGGGACAGGATCCATTTTTTTACTTCATGTATCTGCATTACTTATCACTTATTCCAGTCCATAATCTTGACATGGAGATCTTCTTTTACTACAATAACTGTAGTGCATTAGTAGGAGTTTTCATATTAGGGACAGACTTCATCTGTCAAAACATGTGGGTTGTTCTGTGCTCTCCCTGCTTTCCTTCTGATGTATAAATATTATGAAGGAAGAGCTAGAGCTAGGGAAATATTTTATTTTGGTGTTCCACTAATTTCCAAACTTATTAATTTAATATCAAATAAATAATAATATTTTGAAGAAGCTATATTATTTTAAGTTATTAAAATACACTTGAAAAGAGTAGGATTTCTCTTCCTCAGCTTTAAATCTGCCATAGGTTTTTTTCTCTATGATTCTGCAAGTAGTCTTTGTTGAAAAGAGAAGCTACTTCCAGAAGGTGATTTAAATGTTATCTTAGTCACTCAGATTCTGATGAGAAGACCCCCCTTCTGATATTATTTTTTTTTCACTGACTATGGAGAGAAGCCAGTGAACTGGCTTAGGGCATGTAACTGCTTTCTAGACAAGTAACATAAGGCAGAGTAAGCCCATATCTATTGTTACAAGGCTATATAAAAATGAAAGTATCTAATGTTTCATATAAGTGTCTGGTTTTAGCTGTAGAAGTTCAAAAGCTCAAACTCTCAATGTGGGTCCTAATAGAACAAAACTGCAACTTCTTTGTTCCTCCTTTTCTTCCCACTGTGAATGAAACTGAACATCCCGGAAAATATAGTAGGAGTCTACGCTTAGCTGTTTTGGGAAGCTTATATTTTATGGTTTCTTTTCAGATTTCTGAATTAATGTAAAATTACAGCTGTTTTTCAGGGATGGAAAGGTAACTAATATATATTTGAACAATGATTACACTTCCTATCTTTAGAATGCTCAGCTGCCTACTGTGTGTGACTAAGCTATCACTCCCTTTCAGGAGGACTTAAAATAAAACTGCAAACAGAAAAAACTAAAAAAAAACCAACCCTGAAAAACAACAACCCAGAAAACCCACCCAGTGTGGAGGCTTTTGTTTGCATTTTCAGTCTGATTTTGTTAGAAAAAATATCTGTTAAGTTGTGCAGCACTGTTTTGGTTAGTTCTCAGTATTTCTTTGACTGAAAGGGATTATTGGGGGGGATCCCAAAAGAATGGCAGAAATATTTGGTTAAAATGCCAAAGATCCTTCACCCAGCACTGCCTGGTAGGAGCCATTAAACTCAATTGTTCATAATCAAGACATTGAGTAAAACTGGAAACTGGTGAGCCATGAAACTTCTTGTGGCTTAGGCAAATGTTCCTGCTGGCAATATTTACCTAATTTTCCCCACCTTGATCCGTATTTTCCCTTAGTTTATGGCTTGAACTCCTCTGAAAGACTCTAAGACAGTCTGAATCTGCCTTATACGTAATGCACGTGAAAGTTTGGATCCTCTCAAACAGAAATGATCTAATCAAGACTTTTTCACCTCTTTTGTTTTTTCCTAGTCCAGCTTTAAAACACCAATAAGGTCAGGGAACAGCCAGGTTAATTTGTACTCAGATTGTAAGAGATTTGTACAGCTCATGACTCAAGGAGATGCTGCTGGGGCAGTAAAATGCTGAAAATATCATAAACTTTATTAGATTAAACTCCCCTATGTACCACAGCTCGAGAAAAGCTGGAGAAAAGAAGCAAGGGGCTAGAGCTGGCCCTGTAAACTCCCTCCTGCCTCTGAAATTGGCAGCTCCAGATGCAGACACTGATGTAAGGGTTTTATCTGGGAAAGGAATAGGCCAGCTGTATTGAGCAGACCCTCACAGGTGTGTTTGAAAAGAAAAAAAAAAAAGGAAAAAAAAAAGAAAAAATAAGAAAAAAAAACCAGGAAAAAAGGAGAAGAAGACAGAAGAAAGGAAAAAAAAAAGGAAGGGAAGGTTTGGGAAGGGAAGGGAAGGGAAGGTTTGGAAAGGGAAGGTTCAGGAAGGTTTGGGAAGGTTCAGGAGGGGAAGGTTCGGGAAGGTTCGGGAAGGTTTGGGAAGGGAAGGTTCTGGAGGGGAAGGGAAGGTTCGGGAAGGTTCGGGAAGGTTCAGGAAGGGAAGGAAGGGAAAGTTCAGGAAGGTTTGGGAAGGTTTGGGAAGGTTCGGGAAGGTTCGGGAAGGGAAGGTTTGGGAAGGTTCTGGAAGGTTCAGGAAGGTTTGGGAAGGGAAGGTTCGGGAAGGTTTGCGAAGGTTCGCAAAGTTTCGGGAAGGGAAAGGAAGAAAATAATAGTTTAAGAGCTCAATCTCTGCTTAAATTCACAGCAGGCAGTGATTTAGCATTGTTTAATAATGTGTGACCAAGATATAACCACAGATAACCACTGATAATATAGCTTCGTACTGGATAATTTCTATAATTTATTCAATACTAGTGACAGGTAGTTCATCGAGATTTTTGAAAGACTAATGATAGAAAAAATAATGATAATTTTAAAAAATAAGAAAAAGAAGTCATAATTGTAAACCACTAATCAGTTATCACAAAATATAATGATTCCTTAGGATTCTGCATAGTTAGAAAAAATACTGTAGCATAGCAATATTTATTTTGTGCTGCTTTAAAAGCTGTGCAACATGTCTAATAAAAATTCCTTGCAAAAATATATAGCATTAATTCCAATTTTCTGTAATTAAAATATGCTTATTCTAAAAGGAGTACAATTACTTTGAGTTCTGACTAGTAGGTTACGTATTAATAATGATTCTTTTTTCTTTAACACTTATTCGGAGGTTGAAATACAAATATCTTGCAGATCAGCTTCTGCCAAGGCCAAGGAAATAAATGCAATTTATGTAGTCACATTCTGCGTCCTCTGAGGTCCTTGATCACTACATTGCACTCATTTTCAGTCCAGAAAAACAGGCCTATTATCCTGCCTGAGGATCTATTGCATTTCAACTCTATCCTCCTTGCATGAAAAGGCCATTAGGCTATACAGAAACTTTTCAGAAGCTCTATTTGCATTAAAGGTAATGCAATAGGAGTATATCTCCAAAGAAAAACAGTTGGTGTGGGTGACCATATGGCCATATGCATTATGAGCAATTCCATCACTCCAGGACCAGTTGTATCCTGTGGATTGGACTACTGTTATTTAAGGTTGATCCATATAGGGTCTACACATTCTTGAGGGTTTGTTTTGGTTTGGTTTGGTTTGGTTTGGTTTGGTTTGGTTTGGTTTGGTTTGGTTTGGTTTGGTTTGGTTTGGTTTTCTTCCCTAAAGAAATCCCATCCTTGTGCTCTGAACTGCTTGGTGACACCAAACTGGAGATGGGGATGATAAAAAGATTAATTTCAACAGTACAGTGTTCATATCAAGTTAAATGCTGTTATAGGCACAGCCTGACTACTTCTTGTTTCAGGATCAAAGCCGGGCCAGACAGTTCCAGAACACACATGGAACCTGTTTTTGTCCTGGCTAAACAGCAATATGGGCAGTCTTTTCATCGCAGATCTGTCCTGGAAATAATATTTTGCAAATTTTTTTCTTGTTCCATATTCAATTACTGCATAAAACTGAAGCAGCAAACAATGGCGCCAAGTCATCTACTCTCTGTCCTACCCCAGAGCAGAATCCATCACACCCAAATAGTTCCTGAATAGCGTTTTTGTAACTCATTCTTTCTTGTTTTGGCTTCCACAGATCCTGAAGGACATCTTGCCAAATGCAGTGCTAAAATAATCTTCTTTATCTAAAGCTGCCTCTGTTCACTGACATGTACAGGGTGTTTATTCGTGCACTTTCATACAAGGTGATCCTGCACACCCTTCACACCAGATATGGTTACATTCATGGTGCTAGGTACCTCCTAACATGATTTTTGACTTATCCAGACGTAAGATGGCATATAAATGTAATCTTCTTTTGTTTTGTTCTGGCACAACAGGATTTAAAAGAAGGACAAGAGTAGAGTTATAGAAAAGATATTCTGAGAAACAGCATAATGCAGTGAGAACATCTTTCTATGGAATTGTTAAGCTATTATACAGAATTTAGCAGAAAATTTCATCCTTGCAATATATATTGGTTTTGAAAATCCTGTAGCAAGTTTATAATGCTCTGTCAGGCTTTACAGGTTTTTTTGTAAAACTATGTGAGACACAATCAAGGCAGAATACCCTTGGGGAGAAAACAAAAAAAAAAGTGATGTACAAACAGCAACGTTGACTGCAATATTGTTATTTATGTTCACTCCTGAAAAATTGTGTGTTTGCAAAATTATGAATAATTCTGAAAATTCCATCAGAGAATTGTCACTCTTCAGGTTGTTTTTTTCTGCAGTAAAGAAGTATGACTGATTCTGTTCTACTAGCTTCTTGCGTCCTCTCTTGCCTGATAACCTGCCAATCAAGTCTGATAAAAGGTTTTATTGACTTCGTGTGAATACACAGATAGAGGGAGTGCTGGACTCAACATGCTGCCCCTTCTGAGAAATATTCACTTTTACAATGATCTTTTTAGAAACCAAGGTGTGCCATGGACAGCTACGGGTAACACTTTTGGTGTGTTTGGTTCCTGAGCTTGTGCAATATATATATATAGGTTTGCCCCACTTTCCCAACCTTTAGTCCAGAACAAATTTTCTTTGTGAAGTTATTCTCATGATTTCTTTCCAGGGATTCTCGTGATTCCATGAGGTTTTAAACAAACAGGAAGAACAAAGCCCCAACAACTGATGCCAAATCAAAAGTGATGGTAACTGTATATGTTTTTGATGCAAAATTACATAATGAATTAATAGATTCACATATTTTCAGGGTTGTTTCTACTAAGATAATCTATTTTGAAAGTGTGATAGGCTATAGAACTTCAATATAATATTTAATAGTTCATGCTCAGCAATTCTCACTGAAAAATAACACATTTACAAGAAAAGATACTCAATATTTGTTTACTTTCAAATTAAAATGATTGATAATTTGCCTCATTTCATAAAATGAACTAAAGATTAATCATATAGACATCTTTTCTAATTATTTTTTTTCTCAGCATAAACATCCATCCAACAAATCTTTTAGATAAAGGATGCTGATACATTACAGCTGATCTTGCAGCTGGTGGACCAAATTTGCTGCTTGCACAAGAGAATGTAACTCTGCTGGAGTGAATTAAGCTATGCCTGAGCTACCAAGAACTAGCAGCATCAAAAATGAGAGGACTTGTTATACAGAGACTTCTAGTTCAATATACAGATATATGCAGAATTGTGCTGACTTTTTGTTTTAGTGTGTCTACAAATCAGTCTAACTGACCAAAAATAGACTCTTCCGAGACCAAAAAAAAAAAAAAAAAATTATGGACTTCAGCTATAGATTCCCTGGAAGTTTGTGATTTGGATTCACCTCTTGGCATTAGTATTGGAATATATAACACTATATGGAATTACTCTCCAGTACGCTGAATTATAGATTAACTCATGGAAATCTGTTCAACTGCTTAGTAGAAAATAAATCTATACACATATGTCAAAATTTAAAACGATTTATTAACACAGCTGCTGTTGCAGACTTCTGTAGCCTTATGCTAAACTCCAATACCAGAAATGTTGGTAGTTCTCAGGAATCAAAAATACATAAATCTGTAAGAGCTGTTCAGTAACAAGAGATTGTATTATATCAGCCTCCTTTCAACTCTGTCCACTGTGGGATATTCTCAGGGTCACGAAGGTTTATTTTGGCTGAGGAAAGAGGCTATATGTAGTCAGGCTGACTGTCTCCCAGCACTCCCCATCTGCACTGAAAGTGCCCACTAATAGGTTTGAAATAACAATACATTTGTCCTCTGGGGAAGATTAGGTAGAGCTGTGGAAGATTTTTGCTTCTCTCATACAGAAAGTTTTAAACTGGATGGTTTTCAGAAAGGAAGGGATTTTATGACCTTCTTATTGTCTACAGAATGCCAGAAGCTTTTCAAATAAATAGCAACCTGTGTAAAAGAGTGTATGAACTAAACTGAGCTTTTATTGTGTCCAACAGTCACATTCCCCTTAACTTTCTGTACATAAACTTTCTCACTGCTTTGCTACTAAAAAAAATGTCAGCAAGAAATACTTTGCAAGAAGAAATTTATCTGCTGTATTGAACTGTCTGGAACCCAATTAAATTCAAGTGTGTGTATGTTTCAGGGGAGGGTATAAGCAAGGAATCAGGGTTAAGCTTTCCAAATTAGAAAAGTTTTCTTTGTATGCCACAGTTGTTCTGGAGGGAAAAAAAAAATAAAGCCACGCTTTTTTTTTCTTTAACATCATTTTTCTTTTAATACATTTTAATTGACATAGAATTTGCTGAGGCTGTTTCAAAGACAAGGGATCTCCTTTTATGGGTCATTGCTAAGCCTTGTTTAAAAGGGAGCTAGTGGCCTGATTGCGTCAGTTCTTCTGAGTCTGGTTGAGGCTCAATTTTCTGCGCTGCTGGGCTTTCCAGGCTTCTGGTGGAGTTTATAAGAAGTGAACACAGGCAGCAGTAAAGAAAATTTGACTCTTCAAATGTCTTCGATGGGGCTTGGGAAAAATATTCAGAATACATGTCCACTTTTCAAATACCCATTCAGAACCTTGGTTTCCTGACACAGGAAAGATTTTAATCCACTAGGCACCCTTCTTTCTTCTCCAAATAATGTTTTAATTCAGAGGGAACTGTGGATAGTTTTCAGATGAGATTCAGGCTAGAAAGTCTCTCTGCTCCTGGTCTGGTACAGGAATACTTGGAAATACTAAATGAATCACTAAATGGCCCGACCTGTGAATATGTACGGTATATCCCCTAAAGAAGATATCCCAGATCCTGGGAATATCTGGTGAATATTTGCTTGCCTGGCATAGGGAACTACTGGCACATCCTTGCATTGTCAGGCCACATATCCAAAGGACATGGCTGGAGAACCATGTTAGCATCTTGTTGTGGCTACTAGCCCCAGGATAACTATCAGCCTTGTCGGTAGTGCTTAATTCAGTTTGAGGTTATAAATCAGCCCCCAGAAATGACTGTGAACATCAGTGAACTTTGTTCAGAAAATTGTCTTCATATGTGTTAAAAGAGCAACCACTGACTTGACTGAAGTTTGTTGTGCCAGTCTTTCCCCTGGAATCTCAAAGGAATGCTCTGGGTCCCTTGCTCTAATCACAAGCTTATGAAATTTAGAGAATGTTTCTGAAATCACTTCTCTGTGTATTGAATGTCACTACTTCACCACAGAGATCCCTGATTTATACATCGATGAAATTTATTATTGTTGTTGTTGTTATAGTGACCTTGTATGAATTTTTGATCCATCATATTGAAAGCCAGATTGCAAAATGCAGTGACAAGTACCCCCTACTGCATAAAAAGTCAAATGTGTTCTTGAAAAGTACAACGTACATAGAATGAGTCTAGGGAATTGATCAGCCCTTTTTGTTGGTATTTGTCATCTAGCAGGTTCAGCCCCTGAAAAGAATTGCATCTGGACTCCAAAACTGGAATTAAGAAGCTCTTGACTTAAAAGCTAAAAAAGCTGTGTACCTATATTATTACGTTATTTGAAATACTTACAATTCTCGCTTGAACAGTGTATCTACTTTTCACGGCCAAATTTTAAACAATGTGGAGAACCAAGATAGGTTTCAGAGAAAAGCTTTACAGGTGACAAATGGATTAAATATGCCTCGTCATGAGACATTCAAGGTACCTGATCTGTTCAGCTTATAAATAGGGGTGACATGACCATAGGTTATAAATATGTTTCTTATAAATGTAAGAAAAAGAATTTGAATAAAAGAGTTTAGCAGACAAAATAAAAATAAGATTGAGTGTGTGTAAGTTGAAGCTAGAGAAATTTGAACTATAAATAATACTAAGGTTTAACAGGAAATGTAATGAACAATGTGTGGGAATGACATGTCAAGGGTTATGTTGGATTTTTCATCACTAGAAATGTTTAAATCAAGGAGTTACTTCAACACTGGAAGAGGTTGTCAAGAGAAGCCATAGAATCTCCATCTTCAGAGATATTCAAAATGTGACTGGATATGACCCTGAACAACTTTATCCAACTCTGAAGTTGTCTCTTACTTGAAAGTTTGTCCTTGTTTTGAGTCAAAGGTGTCCTCCATCAGAGGAAATGTCTGTTATTTTAAACTTCATAAAAGTTTTGTCTTGCTTTCCCTCTTCATAGGTCAAAGGACTTGCAGATTGACACAGGAATTATGACCTTCAGAAAAAACAATGACTGAGAAGGAAAGACCAAATCCTGTCCTTTATGATACCTCTACCTAGGTGGCTTTTTCCTCTTTTCCTTCCTTCATTGCTTTTCCACCTGAACAGCTCTGACTCACTTGTACTGTCATTTGCTTTCTACACAGCATAAAATTGAAATAAAAAAAGCACTAATAAATACCAAAAGAACTACTCAGCTTAGCAAATTGGCTTTACATAAGGTCAAAGAAAAGGCATTTCTGAAACCCTGTCACTATTTGTTCCTGAACATTAGCAAATAGCACTACAAAAGGCCTGGGCTTAGACCGTTCCTTGACTAACCTGTCTGAGCAGGGCATTAAATAGACATTTCTTCCTCTTCATATTTCTGCTCCACTTAAAGACAGCTGCTGCAACTTCTAGTTCAGGTCTTCAGCCTCCCAAATATCCTGAGCAAATTTCTGAGATGAAAATTTCTCTGATACTTCTATCAGACCAATGTGGTTAAACAGTAAATTGAGGATCTATCTCATGTTGAGTACATGTTAAGAATTCACAGCATTTGCCTCTGAAACACTTGGTTCGGTGACTGGGGTCTACCTTTGGAAT
Organism: Falcunculus frontatus; assembly: GCA_013398115.1. NCBI lineage: Eukaryota > Metazoa > Chordata > Aves > Passeriformes > Falcunculus > Falcunculus frontatus. The sequence continues at coordinate 305,836 of VZRV01007584.1, forward strand.
TTCCCCCTTCCAGGTAAGTCCTCAGGAACTGAAGATAAATGATTAACCTAGAAACATTGCTGGCCGGCCAAAGTTTGTAAATTAGCTTTTTGTAAAACTCGAGTGCTGAAAATTACGAGCTCTGAGCAGTTCCGGTGGAACGATCAGCAGGGTATATTACTTTTCTCCCATCCTGTGACGAAGCATATAACCTTTTTTTTTCGTGTCTCTGTGTGCACACAGGACTGCTTGACAGTGTGCATTTTTGAGCAGCAGAGGCAGAATGGAAGCAAAGCACTTGAAACGGTCCACTGGTTCCTGGCTGACAGCTCAGGTTTACTGTAGAGGCCCATTGTCTTAACAGTGTTATAGAGAAATTTTGGAAAGCTTTGTTCTCTATAGGCATCCCCCAGTGTAACAGAACTGTAAAGAAGCTGAGCTTTAGAGAAGTAACCACTTATGGTTTTTTTACTAATGATTTATTTTGTGTTGTCTTGTACATTTCAAAAGTCTCAGATGGGATGAATTAGCAATCTCAGTACTGCACAGTTGAAACATGTTGAATATTTCTACATTAAGAAGACATATTTTATTTAATTCAGACAAAAAAAAAATATGTTGGAAAAAAGCTCTTTAAAAAAACCAAAATCTCTGCATATTTTGAGAATTGTGTTTAAAAATCTGTTTTGTTTTGTATTTTTTCTGAAAATAACCCTCTCATTCAAGCAAAGCTGCTGGGTTTGCATTAGCAATTGATTCAAGGAAAACCTATGGTAGTGTTTTGCACCAGGTCAGGCTCAAAAATCAGAATGGGCTTGTCTGGTCATCAGATCTATGAATCTATGAGAGACCTGAAGAGAGGCCTGATTTACATTCAGAGACCCTGTTGAACATCCCATCAATGAATTACCTAAAATAAATATACAAAAGTGGGTGGGTGGGGAGGGCAAGATTTAATTTTTGTATAAAGAGAGAGAAAGAGATCTTCTTTTCTTCTCAAAGTGAGCTGAAGTCTATAGAATGACAAGACATATTTGCAACAAATTTCTGAGATTTCTGTGTTTTTCTAAATAAAAAATAAAAATCTTGCAAATGTTTCTAGGCCTTCATCACCCTTATTTTCTCATTCTCTCTCTTTCTCTCATCAGATGTAGCTAGCTAGCTTGAACCTCACAGACTTTCCCATCAAAAGACTTCTAAAAGTCAGGAAGCCTGCATGAGACATTCTGGTTTCTGTCAAACACTGTACTTCAATGAAAATATACTTAAAGTTGCTGTTTGCAACTATTTTACAGCTCTGGATATCACAACCCTAATCTTAATCCTTCTTCATTTTTACCCATTTTTTCATATCATCCTTCTCCCAGTCTTTCCTTTCCAAACTCGGGTGAAAACATGTTTCTCTTCCCTTAGTATTTCCTGGGACTACTTCCAAATTACCAAGTTTGTTCATGCCTGACATACATCGAATATTTTTTTTTTTCAGTAAGGAGGGAAAAAAACCTGAACTTTTCATTTCAAATAGGGTGCAGTTCACACAGTGATTTGAGAGCACCTCTGCTGTCCTAGATCCACATCCTGTGAGCTGGTTATGCCCTCTATGGATCTCGGTTATATCCTTGTATTTTCCTATATCTGGCTTATATCCTGAGCTTTTTTCACGTGTGCATGTGTATGAGGTTCGTGTGCCAAGGTTTAGGGAGCAGTGTGGGACTGTGGGGGTCATTTCTGTGAGGAGCTACAAGAAGCTTCCCCCATGTCTGATGGAGCCAATGCCAGTCAGCTCCAAGACAGACCCGATGCTGGCCAAGGCCGAGCTCATCACCATGGTGGAAGCACCTCTGGGGTGAAAAAAAGGTTAAAAAAAGGGCGGGAGGCAGGGGTGAAATCTGTAAGACTGCTGTGCCCCTGCAGCCCATGGAGATCCAGAAGAGAGCAGAGATCCACTTCTAGCCCCTGGAGGACCCCACACTGGAGCAGGGGGATGTAAAATGAAGTCTATGACCCTGTGGGAAGCTTGTGCTGGAGCAGGAAAAAATGTTTCATTAAAATAAATAAACATCTGTTATTGCTCTGCAGACACAATCTATGCATCAGGCACATATCTTTTTCTTTCTCCCTTCTCCTCCACAAGTGTTTCAGGGCGAACCATTTCAATTAATCAGTTTCCAAGGTCCTTTGGGCATATAAACATTCCTAGAATTCAGGAGACACTGCATTATGGCACAGGAAGGGGAAAATGTTTTTAGCGTGGCAAATATAGAGGTAGGTTTGGGTGTGTATATGCATTTTAAAAGAAATTTTACATGACATTGCCATTTTCTCTGCTTATCTTTAGCCATATTTTTTTTTTCCTCTTTATTCTTCATATTACTTATATCAATCTCTGCTACTCATCACATTGAGGGGATGGAGTGTTTACAATAAGGGTAATGAAGCCGGGGAAGGGTCTGGAGCACAAGCCTGATGAGGAGCAGCTGAGAGAGCTGAGGGTGTTTAGCCTGGAGAAAAAGAGGCTCAGGGAGGACATTCTTGCTCTCTACAACTCCCCGAAGGAGATTGTAGCAAGATGGGATTCAGATTCCTCTTCCAAATAGCAAATGATAGGATGACTGGAACTAGCCTCAAGTTGTACCAGGGAAGGTTTAGATTGGATTTTAGGAATAATTTTTTCACCAAAAGGTTTATTTAAAGTTGGAACAAGCTGCCCAGGAAAGTGGTGCAATCACAGTCCTGGAGGTATCTGAAATGTGCAGATGTGGTGCTTAGGGACAATATTTGGTGGAGGGCTTGGCAGTATTAGTTTTATGTTGGGGCTTGATGATCTTAAAGGTCTTTTGAACACAAATGATTCTATGATTATGTCATTAAGAATTTCTCTTTTTTCCCTGGTGCACTCCATGAAAGAAAATTTATCTGAAAGCATTAAGAAATTCTTATATGTGAACTGGAGATTTGATAATAATAAGTACACTATTTGAATATGAATTCCCTGACCTAAATGAACTCGGGAGCTAAGTGACCTGAGGTCCTTCCCATATTGCAAAGTTATGTCATCCAACAATTGATTAATATAGAAGTTACTGATGAGATTTGAGTAATTTAGATAAGATTCTTTCACACTTATTCCTCCCCATTTGTCCTAGAGGAAGATCAAACAGTCGAAATAGTCAAAGTTTTCTTACAATTCGAGATTTTTGTTGTAAAAATATCTACAAGCCATGTTTAGATGATCAATTCCTTAATAGCTGTGTATGCAAACACATGTTCAAGTTGGGTTGGCTTGTTTTATCAAAAGAATTGCAGTAAATCACCATTTACTCCCTCTCATCCTGCAGCAAAAACAAGGTTTATGCACTGACACAGACCTGAGGAATAAGGTTTAAACCGATGTTCTTTGCTTCTTTAGCAATGTGTTCATTTCACTAATGGTCAGTTAGTGCAGCAATATGCTGTAACAAATGAAACCTCAGTCACAAAATTCAGATAGATGTTGTGGTGCTTTAACTCCAGGTGACGTCTCAGCCCCACGCAGCTGCTTTCTCTCCCCCTGTGATGGGCCTGGGGGAGAGAATCAGAAAAGTGAAAGTGAGGAGTCTTGTGGGTGGAAATAAAGACAGTTTAACAGGAAAAACAAAAGCAGCACACACAAGCAGAGAAAAACAAGGGATCCATCCACTACTTCCCATGGGCGGGCAGGTGCTCAGCCATGAAATGAATAGATAGGAAATGAACTCTATCCCAGCCAGACCCAGCACAGACATGCATATTTGTTTGAACTGTGGTTCAGAGCAGGGGCTGTGAATGGTTATTTGGAACTCGCCAGGAATCAATAAGTATGAAGTGAAAATGTTTTTAAGTTCTTTTTTAATAAACTCATTTTATTTTTCCCTGTTTCTCCTTTATTATGGGGACATGGCAAACCAGTAAGTTTACCTTTAGAGGTTTGGTTCACTATTTTTCTCTGGTTTTATATTTTCATCAAAAGCTAAATATGGTAAGATGAAATAGTGTTTATTTAATGTTCCGGGTCTGAAAGTCATTTATGTTTTATCTTATGTGCATGGACAAGCCCAGAGTGCACTGACTTCTCCACACAATGTTTTCATAATGGCAGAAGTGATGCTATTTTTACTACATATCTGGCATATGGTGAACCCTACCAGAAATCTCAAGCGTAAACTTCTCGAAAGACCACAAACCATAAACAGTGGATTCATATGAACTAAATCATGAATAAACAAGTGTCTGGATTTTAATCTCTAGCCCTGAAAGAAATATCACCAGGAGAAAATATTTTAGGTTTTGGTTGATCCATGGACTTCTTAAGTGATGTTGAACAAGACTGATTCTTGATATGAAACCTATTGAATTCAGTGAAAGCTCCAGCTTGAATTGGATAGCCAGATAATGTCATTATGGCTGAGCAAAGAAACGTGCACCAAAAAAAATGGGAGAGTTGGAAGGGAAAAAATTGATCAGAGACCCAGCCGAGTTCACCAATATGTCAAGCTCTAAGCACTAACTCTTTAAAGATTTTTCTCCACCCAGTCTGATTTGGATATTCTGCTTATAGTACAATTTTTGAAACATCACTTAAACAGCAGCTTAAAAGCTGCGTAACAAAACAAGTGGTGCTCACTCAGGAAAAATGGAGCATCAGGATGAAATAATTCTCTGTAGTTTAACGGAGCAGAGATCTGCCTCTCAGGACCATACATGCCAGGAAATTATCTAATAAGAACATGTAATCTGTCAGCAGTGCATTGTGGAAGGTGTATGCTAACAGTTGTGAAACAAGATTTTCTTTCAGAACAGGCATAAATGTTGAGAAGTAAGAATCTTCACAAGTTTGAATGCAGAGCTGTTCACACTTAGAATAATGCTGTTCATATTCAGAGATGGAGTCTGGGTCATCAAGCAATTTCATTAATTCTTAAGAAATTTGAACACCTCTGAGAAGTGATTGTGAGGGTTTATATATGTAGGCATCACGTTCAGCAGATAGATAAATATATATTCCGTTGATAAAGTCTCTAATCCCTCTGTTATTTTCCTTGCTTAGTGAGTTTGGTTTCATTTTGTGGATGCTCCACGGCAGGGAACATCTTTTGGGGTTCCGTATTTGCATGGAGTCTAGAACAGGGCAGTCGTAGTCCAAAGCATACCCTCTTAGGGACTGTTGCACAAACACGGGAAGAATAATGACAATAATAAAAATGTCTACTAACATGTTAAATTAAGGAGAGCCACCTGCAGGTAGCTGATAATCATATTAAAGAAACTAGTGAACATCTGTAATTCTTTGTCCCCATTTATCATTTGGTGAAAGAACTAGGTCCTAAATCCAGCCTTGTTTCACTGTGTATATTGTAATATCGGTGTGAAATAGGACTTAGGAAGCTGGGCATGGGGTCTGTGACAGCTGAGAACGTGTGACATTGATACAGGCAGGTCATGGCTGCTTTTTCTCCACTACTTCTTCCATGCAGTTTGCAGAATTTCTGGGAAATACAGATGAAAAAGAAAAGAACTAAAAAATAAATTAACAAAAAAAGAAAATAAATTAATCAGGCAATTGTTGAAATATTTGCAATTCTTATCTCGTGTTAATAAGAAATGTCACCAACAATAATAAATCCATACATACATTATGCAGAATAACACTCTATAAAGACAGTGGACTGTTTTATTTATTTTATTTCTGCTCACTTAAAGACTACTAATGTTGACTGTGACATTTGGAGATCATAAATTACTTTCTAGTAAGCAACAGTCCTGCTTCGCATATTCACGGTTTAAAAATAAAAAATACATACTTCTTTTTTCCCTTTTTAATGGTTAATTAGGTCACTAATCAAAAGAAATTCTTAAGAGGAAAATGAAATGTTGACATTTTGCAATTATTTGCTACTGTGAATAATACATAAACACACTACTTATGGTTAAAGTGGCTTTCAAACCCTTTTTCTGCCATTAGGGCATGAACTGACTGCAGAATCAGTGTATTTTACTTGATATATTGCCACATTATCTACTTCAGTGCTTCCATTTAGTTTGGGTCACTTACATTTCATTATACTGTACCTTGGCTGAGTGCAATAAAAAAAAAGTTTATTGCAACTGCAAGCTCCTAATTAAACATCAGCTGTAAACTGAGCTACCCATTACAGATTATATATATAAAAAGATTATATTCTTGGGAATCACTCTATCATGCAACATGATTAATATATATGTGTTCTTGTAAATAGGAGTTGATTTGCTGTATACATAATGGATACGATTAACTTTTTATTGAGACCCAAGACATCCAAAATAAAGGGATATATAGATTTCTCATTCAGCTATCTTGTTAAATATGATATAAGCATGTATATCCATACACAGATAACACATGCAGAGATGTGTTTGGCTTATTACAGTATTCTTAGCTGCTATCACTGCAGGTACAGAGAGATTTGAACTTATAAATGCATGTCCAGGGTAAAATTAACCTCATATCTGGGAGTGAAAATTAAGTTATAGAAGTCAGTTAAAAATCTCTCTTTCCTACAAAGAGGAGGAAACTGATCTTCAGAACTTTTTGCTTCAGAAAACACTGTAAGCAGATTTCATGGCTTCTAGCAAAAGCTTCAGATGGATTTAATGAAGGACACATTTGAAACTGACTTGTATTTCGTATAGAAAAACTTATTTGTAGGGGCACCACTGAAAAATCTCTTTGGCCTTAATTTATATAATGAAGATACTAATTTTCTTATTTTCCAGTTGAAGGAAATCTAATTGTTATAAAAAGAAAGTTTGAAAAGTTTCAACCAATGGAAGCACATGTCCTAAGACCCAAAATTTGTATATTAAGAAATTAAATGCCAGAAAATTTCAATTTCCACTTCCATCTTTCTAAGTATTTTTGTATTCCCACCCAATTATGTCAGTATGAACTGTCTGTGGGACCATGCAGGGAAACTTTTTCAGCAACTGACGTGTTTTCAGAAAATATTTTTTTGTGCTTTGTTGTTTGTAAGATATTTATATAGATTTCTCAGAACTATGCACATTTTATCATGAAATGGAACGTAGATCAATTACAGAATATAGGCTGAGGGGAGAGTGTTGAAAGAATCTAGACTGAAATATATGATTCACCCCATTTAATTTTAGTTCTAGTTAGTGAGACTGAGGATTGATGTCCTTGGACTTGAATATTTTCAATGCGAAGAGAAAATTCTTCTTGGGACCTTTCAAATCTCAGGTGGGAAAGTACACATCCACATTAAAAATTCAAAAAGTTTATATTTATGATATATTCATCTGGACCAGCATATAAGGAGGTACAAACATTCTGTTTCCTGCATAGAAATGCAGCCCTTTTTTTTTTTTGTGACTTGTAGATGTGACAATAGGATTTGGGTCGCACAAATACAGAAGCCCTAAAATATGCTACCTTGTGCACCAGTGCTCAGACAAACACAAAAAACCCCATTAAATATTTAACCTATGAAAATCAGATACCCAGTTATGTTCATTGTCAGAAAAATTATATAGAATAAACACCAGTAAATATTCATTTAATGGAATTTTGTTATTAGATATCTGCTGCTGCCATACTGTTCACAAAACTCAGATGTATGAACACAAAAAATGGGATCCTTTTGGAGTCCTGTGCTGTCCAGTTTAGCTGGATAATCTTCCTTTCTCACTTTCTGCCCTCCAACTTGGAAAAGAGATTAAAAAAAATAATTAAAAAGCATAAATTTCCCTGTGTGTTGGAAACATAGCCATCCTTGCAAGAAGACATGCAAAGAGGCCTAAACTGAAGGAAAAGTAGAGCAGGTATTGTTTATATGTTGACTACCATTCTAAGATTTGCTCTTTTGGGGCACCATTCTATATAATCCGTACGGAGACTGTTGGCATCATTTCCACACCCCACAGCTTTAATTGGTGTAAATTACATGAAGCTATTGCAGTTACTCCAGCTGAGAATCAGACTCAGTTCACATTCTTCATGAGTGGAAAATTTAAAAGAGAAATAAGGGTTAAAAACAGAGGTTGCTTCCATTAAAGTCTGTCTCAAACTAAAAGGAAGCTGTCATACTTAAAAACAAACAAACAGACAAAATCCCCAAACATGGGGATTTTGCAGGCTCTCTCTCACAAAGATGCTGTAACAAAGACAACAGCTTGACAATAGCAGCTGCTGCATAGAGCAAAAATTAGAGGACAATGTCATTTTTAATGATTTTTTTAAATGAAAGAATTAAACCAAAATAAACGAGATGTCCTAGGTATTTTTTTTTTTTTTAAAGAATCTGTCTCTCTGACTTAGTGTTTATAAGTGGCAATGCAGGCAGACGACAGGAACATATGCCAGGAAGACTGAAATAGAAAAAGCCCTAATGGAAGAGGAATTTTTTTTTTTTTAATTATTTCTTTAAAGTTTCATACAAGCCTATGCTTTTGGCATATTTGTATGAAACTTAAAAAAAACCCAAAACCACATATCTGTCCATGTGTATAGACATGTACATTCCCACACTCACAAAAAACACATTTTTATCTTTGTATCCACACACAGATTTCACATTTATAAATCAGTCACCATGAAGATAAATGCATACTCAAATATTAAATTTATAAATTAATATATAGGTGAAAAATTTGCAGAAAAACACTCAATTAATTTTAGAAAGAGAGGAAGCTGCAAAATAATGTGTCATATAGCAAGAAAAAACAGAATTCTATTCTGAGATATAATTCTCAGCTTTGTCTTTTTTTTTTTCTTCAGTAACCTATAAGAACAGTTTAGATCATTTAGTTGCTTTCATACTGCCCTAAAGCCTTATGTTTCTATCTGTCTTGCTGGATGTACAGAAAGGTCTCTTTTATAACAACTCAGCGCTATTCAGTGCAATTTCCTCATTTAAGGGCAGAAAATCTCCTTCAAGGAAAAAAAGGTTATTTTTTTAAATCTAATCTCTTCTTCTCTACACTTTCAGTAACTTAAAGGTTGCCTGAAAGTTATTTATTTGAGACCAGTAAAATGCCATTAGTATCCTCCTCTCAATTAACACAGAATTATCCTGTTTGAATTTATTAATTTTAGATTATTTGGATATAGATTAACAGATTTATTGGATTTACTTAACAATAGCAATAAATTGATTTATATTTTTTTGAATAAGCAAAGGCTTTCTGCTATATGTTTTTCATAGTTATATTACTTCAGTTTATTCATTTACAAAAAACAAAAATAAGCTGGGCGTCAATGGAGTTCAATTCCCTAAATTTCACATTACCTGTGCTCATATTGTGTATTAGATGTGAATATGGGGGGGTTGGGGGGGTGTAAATTGCATTAGTTAAATAAAAGAAGCTAATAATCTTTTCTTTATTATTTTTCATTAAGCATAAATGGTATCCAAACAACAAGGAGTGAAAACTGCTTTGAAAAGTGCCATAAACTGTTGTCAGAGAAGTTCATTACATAAAAGTACAGGAAGACTTATTTCTAATATTAGTCTGGGTTTATACATTCAAAAGATTAATTAAATGAAGGAAAAATTGTGCTTCTTGCCTATTAGTGCTCCCTTAACCCTCTCAGTCATACAGGGGTAACTGCTATGTACTTATGTTCCAGCTGCATTTAGTCACAATTTTATGTACAACTCCAGTCATGAATACCAGAATCTGGATTCTTTTTTCTTTCTTTTTTCTTTTTTCTTTTTTCTTTTTTCTTTTCTTTTCTTTTCTTTTCTTTTCTTTTCTTTTCTTTTCTTTTCTTTTCTTTTCTTTTCTTTTCTTTTCTTTTCTTTTCTTTTCTTTTCTTTTCTTTTCTTTTCTTTTCTTTTCTTTTTTTTTTTTTTTTTTTTTTTTTTTTTTTTTTTTTTTTTTTTTTTTTCTTTTCTTTTCTTTTCCTTTTCTTTTCTTTTCTTTTCCTTTTCTTTTTTCTTTTCTTTTCCTTTTCTTTTTTCTTTTCTTTTCCTTTTCTTTTTTCTTTCCTTCCTTTGCTAAGAGTGAACATTTTGAAAAAGACACACACCTAGACAAAATTCCCCCAGATAAAGTCCAAAATAAAAGCGGAGACACAGAGACAAGAAAATGTTTCCACAGAGGATGACCTTTTCTGAGAAGAGGGGGGAGCTGGGATTTTTCACGCACTTCAATCTCAGCCTTGCTAGGTGAGTTTTAACTCTTCATTTTCTCCACATCTTTACCTTCTTTCTTTCCAGTAACACCAGGGAGCCTTTTCCTGTCTTGGGTTCTCCTCATTGCCCTTTTCCTTGACTTTGTCTTGTCACTCCGACCATAGTCTTGTTCTGCCAGATATGTTTCATTTTCTGCATGACTTCCCCTGGATGGGCATTTCAAGCTGTGATTTCTAAGCTTGATCTCACACTGTAGATCCTGTTATCTCAGTAAAAAGCTTTAAAGTTCAAAGTGAGTTGGATGAACAATACTTTAAAAGGAGTGTAAAGTCTAAGCATCCTCTGTGTGGGAGGATTTCAGAAAAAAATCAGTTGTTTGCATGCTTTTATATGGAGAAAGAAGAATTAAAAACCGAGATGCCAGCTTGGAATAAAAATGTTATAAAGTGTTATTAAGGGGCTGAAGAAGTGAATGTAGTTTTGGTTCCATATCCACACCGAGTTGCCATGGTGCTCTTGGCACTCATGGCCCCAAGGCTTTTCTTACCAGCTGAGTTTATTCCGAAGCTATTGAATTCCACAGCCGTTTGCTAGACTTTAGGCCAGACTGCTTAAGCAGAAAAAGCGGGGACTAAGTAGTACAATATTAATAGCCACCCAAAAGAATTGAATAATATCCCCGGTACAAGAAAAAGGATGATGTTTCTGCATTTCCCACTGATATCTGCTCAGTTCTCACCCACCTGGACTCCCTGCCCTGTAGTGTGGCGATTTTTGACAGTCTTTCTAGGACAGACAGACCTGGAAGTGTGTACATGGAAGGTCTGTTCTTTCTTGCTGTCATGGATTTTGTCGGTATTCAAGATTTTCTGGCAATACACCCAAACAGGACCAACTCCCTACGTCTAGTAGCACTGGCTTTCCACTGGTTTTCAAAAAGGGTGTCTTTAACAACATAATCAGTGTTTTTGATACCTGTGGACACAGAGCTGAGCTTTCCTTTGCTAGAATTTAATTTGCCTACTGGAGGCATGTTAACACACCAAGAGGAAAAAAAAATCTCTGAATTTTCATGAAACTTTTGCTGGAGTAGGGGGCAATTTATTCTGTCTAACATGAGCCATTTAAAAGTTATGAGAATATTCTCATAAATAAGAGGAGATGTGACAGTTTTTTGGAAGGGTTTTTTTTAAAGCAGCCTTTTTCCAAATAATTCACTGGTAGTACCACATATCCCACTAAACTACACATAAATTAACCTGGTTGTAAAAACCTTTACACAAAGAATTGAGCTCTAGATAGAAGAAAGTTTATACAGCAAAAATTGCAGAGGTGACAAGGAAATTTAAGATCTAGCTGTGTAATACACAACCTGGGTGGCAAGCATCTTGAGGTATCCCTATGACTTATTCATGAGACATGACCTGGATAGCAAACACACATTCAAGAAACATATGCTTTAAAAGGAGAGAGAGTTTGATTATTTGTCCACTTATTCATTTAATTATTTCTTGTTGTTTTAAATATAGAAGCATAAAGTGAATGAACTCATTTAAAGCCTTCAGGAGACAATGGTGCATGGCCAGGGTAACGATTGCAATTGAATCTGTGCAGCCCATCACGGATGCTTCAGCCCAAAATCCAGATCACAATATCCATGGTATGGTGGTGAGGCCATCATATCATGCAGCTGCACAGTCCTTCCTTTTTCAGCCTTTCTTTCAATTTTTCTATTTTTTTTTCCAGTTTACCCTAGGAAAGGTACAGGAAAACAGCAAAGGGAGACAAGTTTGTTTCTTAAAATAACAATTCAAAACTGCATTAAAGCTGTCTTCACTGGGGATATATGCAGCACATGGCACTGAATTGCATACTTAGTCCTTTTTTTATTCTGCCTGGGAACTGGCTGGATTGAGCAAAGACTCCCGTTTAGATCATGGTATCACAGTTATTTTTGCTAGGAAAAAAGAAAGGTTGATGGCAGAGAGCAGGGCACATCATCATTTCTTTCTCAAATATATCTGGGATGTTCCTAGGACCAGCCTATATTCTTCCCAGGGCATCCTGCAATGCAATTTTCAGAGAGAGATGATGCACTAAATAGATATTTCATTTGACTCATTACAGATATTCTTAAGTTGTTATGGAAAAAGAGCAGAGTAATAGATAACCAATGTGTTTAGGGTTGTTTGTGAAAACTATTTGGTGATAATTTACCAAAAATAAATATAATTCTCATGAAGGTATTGAATCACAACAGCACAGAGGCAGCAGAGTTGTGTATAGAAACAGCAACCTGGATTTGTAACAAATTCTATTAGTAAAAGGGATCATGAGTTGGACAAGCTGTGTCTCAAATCACTGCTTTCTTTTGCAGAAATATATTCATTTAGCTCAGCCTCAAAAGTGAGAAAAGTAAGAGTGCTTTATACAGACTCCTCATCTTTCCTGTATGCTACAAAACCTCTTTATATGGAGAAAAAATTGCAATGGTCCCAAAAGTAAATGCATATTTTTGTTCATAGGTTCAAAATGCCCTACTTTCTGTTCTTGAGTTACATTTTACAACAGTGAAAGCAGTTAAACCTTCATTGTCCAAGCTTTCAAGCCAGTATGGCAATACTATCATGTTCCCATTCCTTTTGGGAATAAACTAATTCTCAGTCACATGGCTAAACAGATAAATACAGCTCGTTAAGTTAATCTTGTTTTATTATTGAGTGACATTCAGATGTATGCTCTCTTCAGAGCTGTGGACTCTCCTTAGTTAAATGTCTTTTGTGTTATGGAAATAACCATGACTTGCGAAAGAGAAAAGCAGTCAGAAAATTCTGAGAAATACAAAGGAAAAGAGGAACAAAACAGCAATCATTAATTTTTCAGTTCTTGTGATTCAGAGGAGGAAAATCAGGATGTACTGCATGCTGTTTAATTTGTAGTTAATGACATTCATTATAATGACACATTAGACATTCAGAGCTTTGTCTTCTATTGTTTGAGGGTTTTTAGAATGTTGATATGTTCAGGTTTTGAAATGCAGTAGAGTTGCATTATGTTATATTATTTGATAATATAATAATTATATTAGTTTGTCAGAAGGGAAGTCTGTTTCTCCAGCAATGGGAAGGATCTGACCCTGGATGGATCCAGATTAGATAAAAATGGCAGCCTCACTTTCAGGGACACCACAAAGGCAGCTGCTTTCCGTGTTTTTCATTAGGTACTGAAAATGTGCCCACATCAGTGCTGAACAAAGGAAAATATAGCAAATTTAACCTCGATACTTACTTCGTCTCCTACAGACAATTTTGCCATTGAAAAGGAAACACGAGCCTTTTTTATAAGAATGTTTCAGCAATCTATTTTAGAAAATATTGTTTGCAGTGTTCTTGTCTGTTTTGGACAGTGGTCTGCTAGGAATAGATGTTTCAAACTAATTTCTAAAGTAGAAAGGGTAGAAGTTCAGGTACTTGACTCTTCAGGAATTAAAATGGAGTTGAATACTTTCTTGAAACCTGTTCTGCTAGTTCACATAATAGGGATTTTTCAGATGACAACAGGAAAACTAAAAGTAGCGGAAATTCAGCAAACTTGTGTCATATTTGAGTAATGAATCAGAGGTGGCCAGCTCGGTGATTCTGTAAGTAGACTAGGCACCCCAGTAGAGCTTGCACACCACAAGAAAAGCAAAAACAGTGGATTGGAGTACTGTTGTAATATCTGAAAGGCGTCTTTTGAAACAGAGTTTTTCAGTTACCCAGATGCCATTTATTTTAGTATGTTTAGAATTGGTCTGCTTTGCCTAGCAAGAGAGTTGAAAACAGAATGTCTGAAAAGAAGAATTAGAAATGGTTTTACAAAGATTTTTTTAAAAAGTTATATCCTGTTTGTGTGCTTCATCCTAGAACTGTACCTTCTCATTTTCTCTGTATGATGCCCTGGAGTGTAACTTAGGTGAAAATCAGTATTTTTGTACTCTAAATACCCTAATAATGGGTACATGGAAATCCAGTTAACTGAAACTTGCAAAACACCCTAAATTTTCAGGCTTGTGTATGGAGTCATTCAATATAAGAGGTTTACAAAGATGGGGCTCTGCCATAGTTTCCATTTTAATAATTTGATATTTCTGTGATTTTTCTGTGATATCAGTCAGTAGATCAAACGCATTCAGGATGAAAATCTGGTAGAACCTGCATGTAGCAGGAATGTCTGATTTCAGTACAGCTGATGATTTTTTCCAGCAATTCTGACTCTCAGCAGCCTGCCCTGGCAGTTTCCACGTGAGGAGATGGAGAAGGACATTGGAAAGTTTCTCTGGGTAGAACTTCCCCACAGGGACTCTGGCAACATGCTCCTGAAATAAACATCTCACCAGCAACAGCTACTGCCACAGAATCTAGTATCAACGTGACTCATAAGAGATACCAGACTTCCTCCATTTTATTTTTTTTCCCTTTCTTTTCTTTTCTTTTTACCTTTTTTCTTGAAATCAAGGCATAAGCTGCTTCAAGAAACAGCAACTCCTGTCTGGCACTCAAAATCTAAATTAATGTGGCAAACTGCCATGATTTTCAATACTGATTTACAGCTACATCCCAGTTCATAAACCTGTAGTAGTGACTTCTGCTGTCACATTATATATGTGTAGTCAAGAAAAAGTGGTTTTAAGTCATAAAACAATAATTCAGGAAATGGAAATGTTAGAAATCATCAATGTGTTGAACTAAACCACATAAGCATTAAATTTCTGACTGATGTATGCTGTCTCATAGTATTGTCAGTACTAAAACAGTAGATGCATGCCATGCAATTTTTAATAAAAAATATTCATAAAAGTGAATTTTAATCAAGAGATTACACTCTATCCTTTCTGTATTAGATCTTTTTCAAAGATTATGATTTTATCAATTGATAGGAAATGTAAATCAAAGGCCATGAGAGATAGAAAGGGACTTTTGCCTGGCCCATATGCATTTATAAAACTACTGTTCTGATCTGGAAGCATTTTACACTTCTGTTCTCCTCGGATAAGGTCATAAGAGAGAAGGGACACATGACTCCATTGTTAACAAAACCAATTTCAAACTCTCCTCTTTGATCCAGTGATGAGGTCTGTCACTATTACTGGGGGATACAATAATTAATGTGCTGAAACTCAATAGAGTAAGTAAAGTAACTATTGATTAGCTTTTGTGAACATGAACACACTGGAGGGAAGTCTAGACATAACGCTTATTAAAAACAAATACTGCAGTATTCCACAGTAATAGATATAATAATGTGGCTTCCAACAGCATTTAGAGCCATTACCATAGAATATTGTCATGGGATTTGGGAACAGAAGTGTACCTGACACGCTCAGAAACACATCTTCAGCTGCTTCTGTGGAACTAATATGGTATATCATCTGATCAACTGTCAACTTTATCTATTATTTATTCTCTAGCCATATGTTTTAAAGGACTTTTTTTTCTGGGTTTTTTGTTGCTGTTTTGTTTTACAACCCGCAGCATGGCGCTGTAACTTTAAAGACTACTTTCTTAAAGGATGGATTTGTTCAAGGGAAGACTGTGTGTGCATCCAGTCGAACTGAACATGGTTATTTCTCAACAGTCACTGATTTCATTTGTCACTTTATTGCTTGAGTCAGGGGAGTGGATTAAGGCACAGGATGTCACTGCCACTTTAAGAGAGCATCCTTTTTGAAAAGCCAGTTTATTGTTTGGTGTTTATTTGAATAAAAAGCTCTTCTACGAAATGTGAGTTGCTTCCTGAGAGGAGGCAGAAGCTGAATAGTATTCTTCATGGGAAAGGGAGTTATTTAGTGCATTGAGTCACCCAAGGAATTTGCTACAATCCACTCATTCCTGTGCAGAAATGAAAGGATGTGGCCTCATTGTAGTCAAACCCATAAAGCACACTGACAGCCAGGAGAACAAGTCCTCAGCTGTGTTACTGGTCATATTGACCAGTAAAGTATTTATAATATTAAAAAGTCTACTATAGGTCACTTCAAGATTTACATGGAATTGACTAATGGGTAGCAATGAACAGATTCTCTCAGGATTGAGTTGGCTGCTCCAGTTCTGTTTGGCTACAGCAATAATCTGCTTTTGTTCCTGTTGTTTGTGTTAGCTGTAAAGAAGGCATGTTGGGATTGAAGTAATTGGTCTTTTCCACAGGTGTTTCCTGACCAGAAATCCACACTCAAGTTAGTATTTTCTGTTCATCACGTATTTTCTGCTCATCGCTAAGTTAGGAGCACTTTGTTACAAAAGTATAAATATTCTCTTCTGACACTGTTTCAAAATTGTATTTCTTTCAATAACTTTATGTATTGTTTGATTAGTTTGGGGGTTTTTTTTCCCATTATTTGCTTTTACCTGGACAAGTTACAGTGAGGACTTTTCTGACTAAGCACCTATTTGAAGTACCTAAATTGAAGGTTCTTAAAACTGATATAGGATCTCATAAACAATAACCGAAAATAGAATGGAGTAGGCTCACAGTGAGCAACATGTTTAATGTAAATGCCTAAACTAATATAAAATCCACAATAAGGTATAATAGTCATATTCTATAAACTTGTTTCATTAAAAAAAAAAAAATCTCATTAATTGGCTCCAAACTTGAGACATATTTTATATAACTACAGAGCCCCTGATTAAAACTTCCCATTAACTTTCCCACTAATTTCAAAGGGGAAACTAGGCTAAAAAAGGGAAAATGAATGTAAAAACACTGTGAATGTTCTCGAGACAGGTTTTGCACATGTTATGCTTATGTTAGATAAGCTTTTCTTTTAGAAGGGAAAATCATCATAGTGAAACATTTGCAATTTTAATATCATACAGCAGGGTCAGGCAATAGAACTTTCTGTCACAGGTCAATCACCTTAAAATAGGTGCAAGTGTGCAGAGTGCAAGGATGAAAGCCTCAAAATGAATAAAAGATGGTAAGAGTCACAGAATCATGGAATCATAGAATTGTTTAGGTTGGGGAAGACCTGAATTTTTGCAAGCACCTTTCTGCTGAAAGACTGAGGTGATGTTTCTGGAATAAAGTCCTTGAATGTGAAATCACCTCTTGTTTCAAACCTATTCTGCAAGAGGTTCATCCAAACTTGAACTATTTGAATTTTATGTTTTGGCTGTATTGCAGTTATATTGCAATATCTTTAATTCAGCAGGAACAGCGAGATCTTAATTAAAAATATTAAGTGGGTAAAACAAGCCAGACTTTTGCTTTCATGCTAACTTCGAAATCCTGGATATTACTTATTTCATTTCTACATCCTGTGATGCCCCATAAGTTTTAAAGCTTATCTTTTTATTTCTACTAAAACAGTCTATGTAGATTATAATGCCATTTTCATTTCCATTGTACACAAAAAAACTCTTCCTTTTCTCAGTAAATACATCTGTTCCTCTACTCCAGTAAAACACTACTTTTAGTTGTTCAAGAAGGCTATTAAACTAGATTTGAGAAATGTTTTCATTTATTACCTTACCTTTTTTATTGTGGGGGTTTTTTTCTGCAAAAAAATTTTAAAAAAATAAATTGGACTGTTAACATGGGGATTGAAGTCCTTTTTCTACTTTGCAAGGGGGTAGTCATGGACAGCAAAGTTCTGCCTCCACGCTGCATTCCACTGCTTAGTTAAGAGAAACAAATCAGTACTCTCCAGTATCAAGACTCGTTTTTTCTCTGTGCCAAAGCAAGTAATACTTGCTTTTACTTGCAATTACAAAGCAAGTAATAACTTCTGATATAATGTTGATTTTTTTTTTGAAGAATAATTTTCCTTGGCTACCTTTCTATGTATGACCTCTATGTTCCTTGTTGGAACATCAAGGTCAAGTTCTTCCACGCATGGTAATGATGCTCATTTAGCTCATCCCATACAAGACTACAAAGAATGCCCTGAGGTAAAAGATTTAACTACATTTAAATAATTATATTATATTTTACACTGCTGTATCCTTACACAAAATTTTAGCAAAGGGAGAAACCTGTGACATGAATAAACATCAGTGAGCCATGACAGAAAAATGCACAAAAATCATTACTGCATGTTTGATGCTTCAGAACTCAAGGAGTAACAGAGAAATAACTATTTTCTAGAGGAATTGGAAGTATTTTTCTTTTATTTTAAACTGTGTGTGTGTACTCTCCTAATCTTTGGGGAAGTCAGTGATACAACACCTGAAATCTCCTAAATCTTAGCCGCAGCTCTGCATCATTTTTGAGAGGTCTAAAGTTGTGCAAAAAAGAAACCCTAAATATGCACATATCCAAGCTCCTCTTCACTAAAGAGAAATGATTCTCATATCTCAAAGTGACAGCCATCTCTAGAAATCACAGTGACCTATTCATTAAAGACCTGAGTCCCATGTGCATGGTAGAATTCATTAAATGATGTTATTCTCTGAGCAAATGCTATATAACTCTGTGGTCTGACATTCATAAATATTTGTGTCGGGCAATTACCTGCTAAAACTTTAGCATATTGAAGAAGAAATATTAAAATAAAGTCAATGTTTTTTATTTGGCTTGCTTTGTGGGTTTTTTTGTTGTTGTTGCTGTTGGTTTGGTTTTTTTTTTCTTCAAGAAGATTTGACTTCTGTCGCTCAAGTTTAGAGCCCTGCTTCTTTTGCATGAAGAATGGGTTAAGCTCTCCACATCAAAAATATCATCTTGGCCAAGGTCATTTAATTCCATTGAATCAGAGCTGAGACTTCAGCACACGGAGACGTTTATAGCCCGCTGTCATTCTGGCAAGTGACAGAAATAGAGGGTGGAGCAGGTGCCGAGCAGAATTGTCATATTTTCATAGCAAGGCCGGGGAGCTCTGTGATTTATGGATGCTCAATATACAACCGTGACGCCCCACAAGTGAATACACAAGTTTCAAATCTGTAAACAGCTATGGTGGGAATTTGCTAATCTCTGCCTGCTGTAGCTCATTCTGTACAGGTTCTTGAGCTTTGTATGAAAAAGTTTTGACATTGGGCTCTGTAAAAACACATGCAGCATCTTGCTGGGGCTTGTCTGCAAGGACAATAACACATTTTACTAAGTCTATAAAGCCTATCATTGTTCATAATGTCACACTGTTGAGAACTGGAAAAGCAGAACTAATAAGGCCTTTCCAGAACAATTTCTAATGTTCCTTGAAAAGCAAATGTGTAGTTTTACCTATCATGTTGAATCAAGGTAAGCCAAAGCTCTGAATAAAACTAAGACTACCAGATATTTCTCCTCACTGAACAGACAATAAACCTCTCCTAGCCAGTATCTAGGCATCCTGCTTAGTTGGGATCAGATATTTTTTGCTTTCTTTTTCTGTCCTCACCAACTATTAGCTTCTATTTGTGTTTTAAAGGGAGCTACAGTCAGTGACTTTCACTATTAACAGAAACATAAAAGCAAAGGAAAATTTGACTGAAATTTTAAAAAAGAAATCTGCTGTGTCTTAAAAGAAAATATGATCACCTTTTTCACTCAGAAATGGCTATTCACAGAGCAAGACCCTTGATAAATGCCACTTTTAAGTGAGAACTTCCTAAAAATATGGCCATGACTACACAGAACTAGATATTCTTTTTAACACAACGGATTATACAATGTTACAACGTAGTGTATCCTGGAGATTACACAAAGTTCTTCAACAGATTTAGATGTTTAGTTCCTTGGAAACTGGACCTAGAACCACCGCAACCCTTGTATCTTGAAAATTGATGCCATTTCAGAAAAAAGTCTCCAAAATATTTCCAGAACAACTGTCAAAAAAACACCAAAAATCAAAGACAACTTCACAGGTCTCCATCACTGAAATACATCTAGTAGCATCTAAGGATAGCTCTCCAATCCCTGGGTAGACTCGGTGATACTTAGTAGAATCAGAAAAATGTCACATGCATAGTTTCCAGAAACTTTCCAAACAATGGGTGCCATGAGATTGGAAACTTCCTGATCAGAGCTCTTTTGAGAGAGAGAAAAACCAAAGAGAAAACAGATGTTGTTTGGCTCCTGTTCTGTCGCAGTAGAACCCAGCCCAACTAATTTATGTGGCTAGCTTAGAACTCGCCTTATAGATACCCTTGGTATCTCATTAATCCAAAGTACCTAGAGCTCCATAAATATCAAATGGAGATCATGAAAGGAAAATGCCTTTGAAAGCCATCACAGCCTTTTGGTCTGTCTGTTGTAGCTCCTCCCTGACCACACTGACTACGTAAGAGATGGTTTTCCTTCACAGCATGATTCATTCAGTGCACATGAAGTGTTAGCTTTTTCCATTAGACCTGTTTCTTTGAAGCTCTGCCATGATCTCCAGTTGTCATTCTCTGCCATTGAATGGGGGATGCTAATTCCATTGCTTTCACACTGGGATGATCAGCCTACAGACACTCCAGTAAGAGCACCATGATTGAGAAGAGGGGGCCAAACACCTTAGGTCAGGGCTGAATTTTCATTCTCATTGAGGAATTCATTAGTGGCTTGTGCCTGTAAATTTAGGCTGCATTTCAGTGAAGTTTCAGATACAAGAATATCACCCGTCGTTTAGGATGTGCCTTTCAGCATCTGCATCTGGGCACCCAAGGAACTCAAAGTGTGATTAGTGAAGCATCTGTGGATTAACAAATCTGCAGGGTAGGCAGTGAAGAAAACAGTTTGAGTTGCTGTTCAGGAGTTAGCTCATGTCCCACTTAAAGATGGGGATAAAAAAAAGAGATGGCATCCTTAGAGTATGACGCTGTCTTTACATAGACATCCTTACACTTGCATTTGTATGGGATAGCCATTCTTAACAGTTTCAGAGTGGTTTATGCATCCTACTTCCAACTGCACCGTTTGGATGTTATCCTTATGAACTTTGCACGAAGGAAATTTCAAATGCAAATGTATTGTCATCTTGCTCTGAATCTTGGCCCTAAATGCGGGAAGCCACATCCTAGACGGATTCTGTACATTTCACTTGGGGAAAAAAATCCCACTTCTTATACTTATTTTAAAATATTTACTTTAAAACATATTTTATAATTATATTTTATAATTGCCTCTGATGGTTCATATACCTTCTATCCTTTGAGAAAAATTCAGAGCTTTTCAAATTGATGGTGTTTGTTGACTTCTATTTAAAGAATATATGTTCAAATGGAGTAAAACATGCTTTATTACACTGATGAACAAGTTATTCGTTTGACCCTCAAAGAGAAAACTACCTTGATAATACATCTTTGAAATATGCAGCAATTTGGTCGAAAAATACTCTGATGATACTTTCATGGCTGCAATTTATCTTCCTTTTTTCCTCTTCTCTATTTTAAAACATATTGTCAGATTTATTTGTTCTAGTATTAAGTTTCAAAGCCTAACCATTTCTAGCCCAGCACTTCTAATGTGATACAGTCCTTCGACTCAAAAGTCTCATTCTCAGATATTAAATCAACGTGTGTTTTTATGACTCAACATTTATCTGTGGGATGATGATTGAATTAATAATTTAGAGAGGCATCTGTATAAATAGATCTTTACTAATAACTGGGAAAGATAATCTTGCCATGTTCCTTTTTATACAAAGGGGAAAAAATTAAATCAAGAAAAAGGATCCTTAAAAAACTGTTATTCATGCACCTGTTCTTCATATAGACACCCCTCAAATGCTCCCTCCCTCCACACGTGCACATACAAATGCATTTGTGTGAAACTGCTGTACATGTCACTTTGTACACCTTACATACAAAAGTAATTTACGCAAGTTTTAAGTCTCGTTTTTATTCCAGCAGTGATGCAAAGAAATAAGCCCCAGAGGGCCTTACTATAAATGAAAGCCTATAGTTTAAGTGTTATTAATTAAATCACTCTTCAACCAGGTTGTACTTGGAGCTACTCATACTATGCATACCTGAACAGACATTGTGTTAAAATCCACGTCAGTAACTACATCCTGAATTAGTTTCTCATACTTTATAAACAGAGAAAGGAATTGTTAGATATTTCTGGCTTTGCCTTTTTTCTCATTTCCTGTCTTGCAATTCCTTCACAGAAACCCAAAGCTGACATTGTTTTTCTTCATAAGGATTTCTTGAAATTGTGAGTCATTCTGCAGTACTGTGCATATCACACACTTTTCAGAAAAGACAAAGAATTGGTCATGTCTTCCAGTCTTGTGGTGCTGTGTATCCACAGCAAGTGCCTCTGTGATGGGTGCTGTGGCTTCCATGTTCCATTTTGAAACTGCCACTTTTGATGTTTTCACTTCACTTCTTCCCATTCCTTTCTTCACCTAAAAAGGGGGGTTATTGTTTTTAATTATTTCCATGAGAATTAGAGACTGACAGTGACAGTGAACCTGTCTTTGCAAACATAGAGCCAGTGTCAATGTGTAGGAATGAAAAGGAGAATTACTTAAAATTCAGGAGACATGAGAATAAGATCTCATGGGAATTAAAATTGGGTTTTAGCTTACAATAAGTTCAAAAGAAGAAAGATGAAACTCAAGTAAAAATTATCCCAAAAATATGTGCCATATGCCACAAGATTTTGACCAGTTTTTCTCTTTTTGAAAGATACCTGCAGCATAATTTCAGTACAGGCTCACTAGCTGTATCTAAAGGGTTTGGGGATTACCCAGCTGCATGGTTTAAGGATTACATCTGAGAAAAGGCCGTACCAGATTCACTTCAGACTGCCTCTGAAACTTATATATTCAGCAGCTCCAGTGCTGGAATCTCCTTCTGGGAAAAGATGAATGCCAGCAACGTGCATGCAGATTTAAAGTGCATTTACCATTTTACCCCTTAGATGTCCACATTAGGAAGATATTTGATTTGTGGCTATCTGCCCTGCTTCAATGGTACCATTGATTTAACAGGAGACATTGGTTCATCTCAAGGCTTTGGTTTGGTTCTGGGTTGAGGCACCTCAGGCCTTCATCAGAAGGCACCAAAAGATATTCCAGATGTTTTTCTCTCCCCACCTTGCACCCCAATATAAGGATTGATATCTGTATGAATAACATTTCCAGCATAAATGGAAGGAGAGTTTCCCACTCCAGCATCAGGTCTGAAAATGAGAAGAAGCAAACCAACAGTGATAAACACTGACTATAAAATGCCCTAAGCAGAAAGCAAGGAGGAGGGAAATTATAGAGTGGGTAGAAATGTGGTTCGTTTTAAAACTTAATTTAATAAATTGTGCTAAGGATGCTGAAAAATGCATTTAGCTCTCAACCTCCATGACCGTACATTGTGAACTAGCATCTAGCCATAATGGGGTTTCTGCTTCATCAGCTGCAATAATTATTTTTCTTGATTTTCCTTGGTCATTTTATATAACAATTTCTCAGCGTGTATATGTATGTGTGCATATGATTTTTTGTGCATTTCCTTTGATTCTTTTTTCTTACTTATTTTTCTTTCCTATCAGAAACCAAACCAATCCAAAACAAAACACACCAAGAAGGGATATTTAGGATGATTTAAGACGCATTCTGGTGATTGACATTTTAAATATTTCTTACAAGGAAGCACAGCCTCCTGGACAGTGCTCACTGCAGACCCTTTTTCTAGACGACTTCCAGAGAATGAGGGTGCCATGGAGCTCAAGGTCCATGCTTGCTCCTCGATACAGCAGCTGATGTACAAAGCTCTAGTTTTTACCGCAGATAGCATACCTGCTACCACTGGACTCGTTGTGCAAGGATTAAACAAGGCCTCAGTGTCCTTAGTAGTGCTCAGCAGACTACAGGTTAGGATTTGCATTCTTGAGACTTTAAAGTCATGTTGTGTCAAACACTTAAAATCATTAGGTATTTTTTACACTTGATTTCCTCAAGAAGTGGGTGACAGTGTTGGTTGGGAAGTGGCTCTCAGTTTTCCCTCTTTTCAGAATCTCAATAAGACCTTTTGCTCCATTTAAATGCTGGTCATGTTCCACAAATCTCAGATTTTTTACTTTCTCCAATGAGACACACTAGTGTACACGTTCTTGAGAATGTGTGAGCGCGTATGTATTAAAAAACCCCCAAAACCTAAACAACAAAAACCACAACCTAACAACACACTGATTTGGATCACGCTGTGATGTGTGTTTATATCTTTTTGATCTATATTTTCTTTTATTAACCGTCCCCTTGCCCTGTATCAGAAAGTGTTAGCTACTGTTTCTCAATTACACCCACTGGTAAAACCTGCCCTGCAGGGTTTCTCGCAGCAGTTGCCCTTCTAGCGTCAGCTCAGCAGATGAAAAGCAGATGGAAAATTCCAGGGGTTCAGGTCTGAATGTTTCAATCATAAGTTAGCATAACATGGGCTGGTGAGAGCTGTGTTTTGAGTGTGCTATGCAAAATGAGACAGCTGCACTCTAGCAAAGCTGTTTGCACGGGAGCCTTAGCTGTGGAAAGTAGGAACAACAAACAAAGGATTCAAGGAATTCGCACTCAAAGAAAGAGAAAAAAAAAATGAAAAAGGTGAGTACTGGGATTATGAGTAGCAGAGACAGTTTGTCTCAGCCAGGGGTTCTTTTAGATCAGGTTTTTTTCTGTGGGGGAAGGAACCATACGAATTAATGGATATCCTTTAGCTGAGGCACTTGTATTCGGCTTCAGGAGGAGAATGAACCTTCAATAAAAGAAGACACAGCCCATTTAAGCATCATCCTGAATCATCAACTTTCCTCTCTCCCACACTACGCTTCCTCTTCACTGAATGCAAAGGAAGTCTGGACTTTCTAAGTTAGATATCTCTGTAGATGCCTTGAAAAAACAAATTGGCTTCATTTTCAGTCAATTGTCAAAGCACATAAAAAGAGACCCTGGACAGTGGATGGGAGATGACCTGAGTTAGAAATCAATCTCAGAACAAGTTTAAAAGTTCTGTTAAGATTTCTTTTCCATATTGGAGTGAAATTTAGACCTCTCACTACCTCCAAAATTAAGACCACTAACAATTTTTATTCAAAGTGAAGACTGATATTTATGAAGTCCTCAAAATACCTCCCACACATGTTCCTCATTCCTATTAATTTTATTTATGTATTTAAATCGTTGCTCACTGGGATACTCTCATCAGATGCACATTTTGCTTTTGGGAGAGTTCCCAGAGGAGAGGCAGTCAGAGAGTATTACCATAGCCTTCTTCATCACAACACAAACATTATTCTGCAGCATAACTCAATCTAAGCTAGCAGGCAGCTGCACAGAATAGTCCCCCTATCAATTAATTTTAATAATAATACTTAGCACATACAAAATAGGTTTCAACTTCAAAGCACTTTCTGAACAGAGAGGGCCAAACTGGGTCTGCCCCAGTGTGGCTGTATTTGACGGAAGAAACTGCATTGCAAACACCGTTCTGTACCTCTCTTGTCTTCCTTTTTCTCCACCCAGACCTGGAGTGATTTCCCTCCTGTTTTTCCATTATGTTGGACAATTTGCAGCCACTTCAATAGCTCACCGCTGCAAAGTTTTCAAGGGACTTACAGTCAAAGCCTGAGCAGAGACTTGGTGCATCTGGATAACGTGTAGATTAGAATTAAACTCTCCCCATTTCTTTAATTTTTTTTTATTATTCTGGCTCAAGATCAGAAAAATGCTACAAGCCTAGTGCGGGAGTGAGGTGGTGTTGCAAAATTCACCATTTCTTTTCCATTTGTTCCTGGTTTCTATTTTGTTTTCCGGGTAAGGATGCCAGTACACTGCACCACACATTTGAGGATTTAAGTGGAACAGCTTAAGAAACTTGTTTCCTTTCCACCCTCTGCTTTTTCCTGCCCCGTTTCATGTCAAATCGGCTTCAAATGATCTAGCTAGAATGGGTGCTGATGTCAGAAACCACTTCTATTTCCTTTGATATATTGCTCCCAAAGCAGGTTTCTCTGCACCTGCTGGACAAAAAACATACTGTAGGGAGGATGAAGTATTTCTAATGCCATACCTGCTAAAGCCATGCTCATTAATGCTTCAATTTTCCTGTTATTGTGAGACGTGACTCATAATACATCCACATATTAATAGCAAACCCATTGACTACTAAGAGGATGATACTGTAGGGGTCTATTTAATATCAGATGAAAAGTCTCAGCCACGTGTATAAAAACAAACTAAATTTCTCTCTCACAGGATGTTCCAGGGCTGTATCAGCTCTTGACATTGCTGTGCACCAGGTGCCAATTGGGGGTCCACTCATCTTTATTTCAAGTACTGACACAAGTCAGTTTTTAAAACAAGACCCTATAAGAGAGCCACAGGGAACAGTTGCTCTGTTCTTGCACGATGAGTAAAATTAGTTTCAGCTTAAAAACAGGAAAAAAAAAAAAAAAGCTGCTATGCTTCCAGTATCTTTCTCTCCCTCTCTTTTCTCTTGCCTTTTTTTTTTTAATTTATTTTTTATGGATATAAAGCACATAACGAAAAATATACTGTAGATCAGCTGCAATCATTTTGTCATTGCTGAAGGATATTATTATCTAAAAAGCATTTATGGAAGAGAATATATGATCCATATATTAATAAAATTTGTTCAAATTGGTTTAATGTTCTCAACAATATATCACACAGCTTTTTCTCTGTTAATCACATATTTCTTGAAAACAGGACACATATATCTTTGTATTTTATCATATCCTTTGTTTAGTTTGTGTATTTTAAATATATGCTGACAAGATAATTTAACTTATTTTACCATTTTGGAATATTAAATAATGAGGATTTTTATTATATCTGTATCTTCTGGACTTGCTTTTGATCATTTAAAATCTAACAAGAATCCTAAATGCATGCATTTCTGGAACACTGAATTTCGAGTTGTATCATCAAATTATTTCCAGTATTTTTACATTCGTGTTCTCACTGGGGAGATGCTATATTATGTCAGTGATTATTTATGTGTACAACTCTAATTCTGGAACATTCTTTAAATTTAAACCATTCAACCCACAGTAAGAGAACTTAAGGTATGTTTTTCAAAACCATTATAATCCCTAAAGCAGCACTGATTTGGGAAAAAAGTGCTGGCATTTGAAAAAAAAATTGTTTGTGAGGTTTTGACATTCTTGTTTTTTCTCTTTAAGTTTTTCTGTTCTAATATTTACAGATTTCTTTTACATAATTTTGAGAACTGTGTTGTGACTCCTGCCTCTAAATATTTATAAAGCAGAAGAGTTTATTGCAAGTGTGATCACACTGTGAGATGTACAGAGGAGACATCTACAAATGCTTCTTCTACAGACATTTCTTAGTGGCTTCATGTGAGTTATTACATTGTTTACCCACAATTTTTTATGACATTTATTTTTAATTGGAACTTGATTACTATAATCACAACAGAGCATGAGGATTGCTAAGAGTTTCATCAGAACAAAACTTTCTTGGATTGCACAGAGAAGCAGCAGATGAACCACACATTCCAGGTGGCAAATCTCTATGATAAAGGAAAAAATGTAGAAGTATAGCCCACATTTTTCATTAAAATTTGCAATTTAGTAATTTTATATTTCCTCTATGAACCTATATTTTGGATGAGTTAGTGCTGTTCATTAATTTTAAAGTGGAAACAGGGCTTTTGATGCAGTACTGGATGTTTTACAAAATGGTAAGTATCATATTTTGTGAAAACACAATCTAATCTGTTTTAATCTAGAGTGAGTTGCCTGAGTAACATTTCCTGGATCACTTAAGGCCGTTTGGTGCTCTTTTATCTTGGGTCACTCTTGGTTCCCCATATTTTTGGCTGACTTGTTTATTCCTCACATGGAGTATTTGGGAAAGTCTTTTGTATCTCTGTATAACATATCACAGAAGGTAATAAACTGAAAGTAGCTTTAATCCTTACTTCAAATAAATTAAGGTAATTTCAATTAGCTTTGACCTTGGAGCTTTTCACAAATGAGGGGTGCGGTGTAAACACTTCGACTTAGTGGTTTTGAGTAATTTTTTTCCTCTATGTATGCCCTTACTTTAAGAGTCTACCTTTCTTAAAAGTTGTGACTCTAACAGCCAAGTAGTTACAGTCATCTCAACCATCTCAAGGGTACGAGCAAAAGTTTAAATGAATAAATTCCAGAAAATATCAAAGAAATACAAATTCAAATTTCTAGTTAGCATGTCTTCACTTCAAACTGCTCCTAACTGCTTTAGAAAGCCTTGGTTTTTTGGAGTAGGACAGTAATAATATAGCTCATTAAATGATCAAATTAATTCACTCCACCACCCTATGCCCCTGTCATATGCAGTTCAAATTTGCTCAAAAGTTAGTTGCTTTCAAAATAAGTCATCATCCTATCGGGATCTGAAGTGTACTCACCCCCACCCCAACCCCCCGGGGCTCTATGGTCATTGCACTTAATTTAATTTTGGGAAAATCTGAATTGAATCGTGTCGTACTCCCCCCTGGGGAAAATGTGCTTCACAAATGAAGTGCTGCAGACAAAAAGGGAGCACGTGCAAGCTTGGGAGCCGTGAATCTCCCCAGACATTCATTTGCATAGCTCCTCTCCTTCTCAGTGGGCACTGGAAACTGAATTTTCTATTAGTCCTGAAACGAGCTGTTCCTCATTAAGCTGAGGTACCTAGTGGATTTTGGGCTGGCTGTTTTTGAAGACACCTTCTCGGACTTCTTGTTTTCTTTCTCCCCCTCTTTTTTGCTCTTGAAAAATAATAAATAAAAATTTATTACATAATGGTTCTCTGGACGTTGACAGTTAAGTTACTGAGGGTTTGGAATACTGAGGATGGACGAGTAGGGAAGAGCAGCAGATGAGGTTACCACCTGTGATCTGGATTTATGAGACCTGGTTTGGTTCCATGACTTGATGAATTCTGTGGTAAGCCGTATTGAAACTTTCCAGGACTCAAAGTAACCAAAGAGGTGAAGACATTTTGGTTTCTTTGGCAGAGTATGGAGTTAATAACCTACTTTTTTTGCTGGTTAACCCAGTTATTGTGGGACGCCTACTTGAATTAACATGGGCCACCAGATGTCAAAACACACCGTTATTCCATTTGACCTGGGTGAAAACCTCTCTTGCTAGCTTACATTTTAAAGCAATTCCTCAAGTTTCAATTTATGCAGATGACAGAGTTGTTTCAAAACAGCGCAAATGCTACACTTTTTAAAAATAAAAATAAATTAGGTGGAGGGTCTCCACTACCAGGTCACAACCCCCAGCTCTGTGTTTGCACTCTTTCTATTATTTTGCAATTTGCTGCATGAAGGAAGTAACACTTTGCATCAAAAGAGCTGCAAATGTGCAGACATACGGGAAAACGCGTGGGCAGCTTTCCATGGCTGGTTTCAGAGACAGAGTGTGTAAGGTTGAGACTAAGTTATAGCTAGGAGAGGTTATAGCTAAGAAGAAAATCAACAGACAACACAAAACCCCGCTCCCCTCAGCAAAAGCACTTTATCCACCTGTTTATTTTTAATTCCCCTTTACCTGAAGAATAAAAACAAACCCACTAAAGTCTTTTTAATAAAATACTTCCCATCACTGCATTATGTCTCTATGTTATTTTGGCCTGACTATATCACACCTCAGTATTGATATTTAGAAACTGGAGGCATAGCTTAAGATGGGTGCCTGGAGGCTGTCATGGAGAGTTCTAGCAGACCCATACTTTTAATTTCTTCTTTTTCTTATTTCTTCAGGAAAATACTGCATGTCAAGAAGGAAAAAAATCGTGAAAAAAAGAAAACCATGTCATTTCAGGTTTCATTGTCTCATGTGTCGTCTTGTTAAAGTGCAACATTTGGCTAGGACTTTCTTGTCAACTTACAATTCAATGTAAAGTGACAACTGCAGCCAGACATGGTGTGAGTTCTAAAAGGATGTGTCCATCAACAGAGCTTTAAAACTGAGGGGGAGGAGGGGGGAAGGTTCACAAAATAGAGTTATAGTACTTTTCCCCTTAAGTAAACAATAAAACGTGAATTATATTTACATTTCAAAGGAATTTAAACATTTTGAGATTTGTTTTTTCTTCTTTTCTTAAAAAAATTATTTAAAAATATTAATTAAAGCTGTATGTATCTAAAATTGGCATAACCTGAGACTCTTTGAAAGATCCTTCCTTTTAAATCTGAGACTTACCAATTCAAGAACGAGTAATGTATCTTGAATGTCAATAAGACATCCAGAGGTAACTCAAATAACTCTTTCCATTCTGTGTACGCTAAAATTCTGGTACTGAAAGAGACTTTCTTCACTCTGAAATGAATAAATTGATATAGGTAAAAAAATAAATTAAAACTATTTTTTTATTGACATTTCCCATTTCAAAAAGAGTAATGTCAATTTACTCTGAAAATAATGATCTCTTTTTTCATAAGCATTTCAAAATTTTATAGTATTCCAGATCAAAAGGCACCATTATCAGATCAAGTTGATATTATCAACTGTATCTTAAATTTTTCAGAACTAGTAATTTTGGTACTTCGATTACAATTATTTGCACTTTATTAAACATTTGGTTAGAAAGGAATCTGGCACTGAGATAGAAATGTCATAAACCTCATTGTTCAGTAACATTCTTATAGTTTAGTTTTCCTGGTAAATTAGTTCTCAAAAACCAACAGCAACATCAACAAGAAAAGAAACAAAACAAAACAAAGCAAAACAAAAAAAAAAAACAACAACCCCAAAAAGAAATAACGAAACCAACCAACCAAAACAAAAAAACCAAAGCCAAATTAATTTTTCCCAATTTTGGTTAATATTAATACAGCATGTTTGCTATGCATTTTAGCTCTGTGTTTCTCTGCAAGATAATAGTGCTTTCACATCAGGAGTTTTTCTTATCTTAAGCTACTTTGATGTTTAAATAGACATATTCTCCTATCTTTTTGATAAAATAAACAAGTTGATCTCTTAAGATTTGACATTTTTCTCTAGACCTCAAATCATTTCAAAAGATATTGACTGACATTTTCTTCTTCTTCACTCTCCTCTTACAATGATCAACATCAAATACAAATTCAGTCTTTCCATCTTTGCCTCTCCACCACCTTAGATGAAGATACAAAACTTCTTCACTTTTGCTTAGAAGTCCATTTTTTTTTTTAGTGGGGACAGTAAACAGTCCTTATCTTTATAACTTCATCTGAGATTTTTAATAACTAAATCTTTTTTAAGGTCAAAGTTTTTGAGAACACAATATCCTATACCATGATACGCAATATTCCTTTATTCATAAATATGTATCGCCCTGCACAATCTTGCTCCTTGGTTTATAATCTTTCCTGACTGTACAGAAAATGTGGTCTACAGCATAACTAAGCATCTTCTGTGGTTATCAACCTAAATAATGTAGTAACTGCTGAGAGATGGGGGAAGAATGTGTGATTAGGAGCTGCTTCTGTAGCTGTCACTGATTTCGTCTAACAGCCACAATACCCCCTGAAAAAACAGGTGGCTTCAAATGCTGATTGCATATAATTTTGTTTTTAATGTTACACATTTGGAATAACACGAACATAAGCCTTTGATGACAAAGAAAAATATTTAAACAAACAAACAAACAACCCATTAATTCTTAATTCTAAGTGAGTCTACTAGTGCTCTCCAAAAGCCAATTAGGTATATTGGACAGCTACTGGTGTTAGACTATTCTGGTGTTTTCATGAATGCACAGAAGCTGCTAATCTGCTATAGATGTCACAAATTGCTGAGCTGCAAAAGCACACATTCAAAAAGTTACTTAATATAGTAGTATAAAGCATATGGAGTATATTTATATACCCTCTACTAGGTACTGAAGGGAAAGGTGTGCTATAAAAGACCTCATAAGCACACAGTAGAGTGTGTCACCTGCTCCTGCACTCTATATTGTTATGTCAGTGAGTGACTTTATTAGCTAGACGAGAACTGCAGGCAGGCAGTAAGTGATGTATATTAACAACTTCTCTCAATTATATCAGGTCCTGACCCTGCTCCTGTTGAATTCCATGGCAAAACTCCCACTGACACCGATTGTGTAGGCTTGGGATTGCATTTATTAACATTTGGAGACTATCTTTAATTTTAACTGTATTTTATACAGACCTAAAAATAGGAGAACATTCATCTCGTTTCACAAAAGAGAGAAGATAATCAGTGGCTAAATTTAAGGTAGTTTCTGAAGGTCGTAGCTGGAATTACTGAAGACAGAACTGAACTCACGTTCTTGCTTTCTGCAGATGTTCAAAGAGAGGCAGAAGTGAGCTAGCTTGGGATACAGGTTTTGGAAGTGTTAGAGGACTTGTTCAGTGGAAGGTGTTGCACATGACCTACACAGCTATTGCTGGGTTTGCAAGTGAACTCTAAATGGAATGAAGAAACAAAAAAATTGTTTTTCAGTGATAAAAAATTGAGATTAAGCAGAATATTGGACAATCTGACAAACTGATTAATTTATGCCCTTTTTAGGGGCTTGCAACTACCTTACAATTATGCACTGTGTACCCAAACCCAAGCAAGGAAAACCAGGTGATTGCAACTGATTGATAGTGCACAGAAACCTGACTGACAGCAGACAAGAGCACATAAACCTGCTTAACAAGGATATTTAATGCAAACTGGATGTGTTTGGTTACACATAAATACTCTCTCCAGAGTTACACTTTCCTGTCAGATTTTTACCACAAAAATAAAGGGTTCACATGCAGCTATTGGCACATAAGGCACTCACAGCTGTTCTTGAAGGAAATAATTTCTATCACCAGCTGTAGTTCTCCTCCTCAGGGATGCAACCTCTACAGTTCTGTCCCTTCTCTTCTATTCATTCCTTATCAACTAAACATTTAAAAAAACCCATGGAAATTAATAAACACACTCACAGTATTGTGAGTAAGTGGAAATCTGAGGCTCTTCACAGCATGGGTATCACACAGGACCTTGGTTTAGCCATAGTTTATAGCAATTTTATGCCACATGTCCTACAGACAAGTTTTTGTCATATGGGTTTCTATTCTTTCTGTTTTCCACTTCATTCATCCTTCAGAAATGTGGTTTTTTTTAATAAAATCATGCGTGGTCCATGAAGTCAGGACAATGGACTTTAAATATTATTGTGGTCTAGCAGAGAGTTACACAAAAAAGGAAAAAGAACAAATTTAAGGTGACAGTGTGTGTCTCATAGAGTACGCATACTGACCAGGCATAGACCTTTGCTCAGAAACATAAGTAGGGTGTCACTTGAAGACACTTTTTAATCTGCTGTTGGGCATATGGGCTAGTTGTGATATGTACATGATAGCCTTCTTTGCTCCTGATGTCTGCTGGTATGCAGAAACTCATCTGTAAAGAAAGATTGGTTTGGGAGGAAAACTAAAAACAGACACTAAAGGATATTGCAAAGGAATGTTTATGCCTATGGAAATGCCTTGTAAATTTCAATAGGAATGAAAATATCAGATTTTTTGCAAAAATAAGCATGGTGGTTTTTAGCTTCAATTAAACCCTGCTGCACTGAAATGCCAACACAAGACAGCATTTTATATGAGTAGCTTCAGAGGCATCAGTGGAACCTCAGCTTGTACTTGGACTTAAGCACGTTCTTAAAAAGTCCATCAGCTTGGGTTCTTAATATGCAATGATATTCTTTCTGCAGTCTTTAA
Source organism: Falcunculus frontatus (assembly GCA_013398115.1). Taxonomy (NCBI): domain Eukaryota; kingdom Metazoa; phylum Chordata; class Aves; order Passeriformes; genus Falcunculus; species Falcunculus frontatus. The sequence goes on from VZRV01007584.1 coordinate 339,566, forward strand.
AATACTAATTAATCATTATTGGTCATTTTACCTCACTCATAGTTTCACTTCCATAAAGAGAATTGCCATAAATGTTGTACAGAAAAGTTCTGGTTTGCTCTTGAAAAATTCTACCATTTTTCTACGATGAGAATTTTTTTTCGCTTTTTTTTCCTCCTTCCATTTTATATGGTACATAGCAAAACTCATGCCGTAGTCTTTGTTCTTTATATATCATTCATCCCCAATAGTGTCATCTGCTCAGTGTAGCTATCTTCATAAATATATTTTTACAGTGTCACCTCTATATCTTTGCTCTCCCTTTGCTTGTAATATTTATCAAATAAAATATTTTGTGTTGTATCTGTAAACATTGATACAAAAGCCTACCTGATATGGATGCAATATAAATAGTGTTACATTTTATTAATTTGAAAATTCTGTTTGTGTGGTACTGCTATATGAACAACTGTATTGTTATTTGTGTCTGTACATCTAGCTCTATTCAGTTCTGCAGAGTATTTCTAAAAGTTTGTGAAATAAATTATTCTTCTGGATACATGAGAGGCTTAATTAATGGGTTAATAGCACCAGTTAAATCATCAGCTCTTTGATAATCATATTTGAAAAAAGGAAAAATAGAGGATTTTTGCCTGTTTTCCCAAAAATTATTTTGTCCCCTTGAATCTGAAAAAAAGTAATAACTCTGAAGCTATGTCTTTGCAAAATTTCAGCAAAACAAAATTTCAGCAAAAAACATTACTTCAAAGCCTTGTCAAATGCCAAAAAAAAAAAAAAAAAATCAGGTTTTTTGAGTGAAATTTTGTATTCCAGACCAGAGGTTTCATCCACTTGTTGTTCTGAAGCACTTGTGGATGGATAAATAAAATAAAATAAAATAATAAAATAATTTTTTTTTAAAAAAAAAATCTTGTTTCATGGTCTAAATCCCCAATGTGCCTATCTTGACCTCCACTTTTCTTGTATTCTTCCCAATCTTTGCTGATGTATTTTTATGTTATCAGTTGATTATAACTTTTAACAACATATAATATGGAGTTGATATAAACAATCAGTAGCCACCAGACTAATCACCACCTTTGACAAAGATAGCTACTGCACACTTATGATGGAAATGAAAGTCCCTTCCATGCGTTTCTCAGGTGGGAACAGCTGTGCTATTGCACAGAAGATGAGTGTCTAGACTGGATCTATGGCAAAGAGTAGGTTTATTTAGTCATGATGCTGTACAGTATTAAGTAGACGTTTAAACTGTCCTTGAACCTACTAATCTGGCTATTACAGCTACCAAAATTAGCTGGACCTGCTCGGTTTGCACGCACTTGAGTTTTGCACCAGTTTCTGTAAATATATCAGGAAAAAATTGCTCTCTTCCTTTTGCCAAGAGCAAAGGCATTCAACTTTTCTTCTTAGAGCACCAGGGAATAGCGACGTTCAGGTACCCGAGATAGTGCTCTGCATTCATCATCATCACCTGCAGCTGGTTTGTCAAAACACAGGTCACCCTGGAAGATGGCCATTTAGCAGAATTAAACCCATTGTGACAAAATGGAAGTAAAGCTGATATTCAGAAGCAGTGCTGTTTAAACATCTCGTTTGTGTTCACTTCTTTGTTTTTAATCATTTCCTCACCTTGCAAAATATAAAGAATTCTATATGGGGAAGAGAGTTGTAAGAAACAGAAGCCCTTTAATATTGCTAGCAATGTTGATTGCAAGGAAAAAATTGCCAAAGGTGGACGGGAAAAGAAATTAAAAGAAACATAAGATATTAAAAGTATTTGCTACTTTTTATAGCAAGCGATGAAATTATTTCAAGCAGCAGATTTTCTGCTCATAACAGATATTTGTGCTCGTAGTTTAGGAAGATCTAGATGGTATCCCAAGGTTTGACTGTTATTCAAGTATTTCTGATTGCGTCATTTCTTTCTCTTTTTTTGGTGGCAGTTTGAGAATCTGCACCAAAACAAAATCTGGAGATGAATGATCCATATTTTTAGGATATTTTTCACTCGTTCACAAAGTTTAGAAAGTATTCTGGGAAATAAATTTGAGAATCATTAAACTTAGAGAAACTTTCCATGATGAGAACTTCATTAGGTGTAAAACAGCTGCAGATGTGTGCCAATTTATACCAGGTGCAGATCTGACCTTTGACATCCTTAGGTTTTATTCACATTGTTATCCACATATTTCTACATTTATGTTTTGAGATCCGTGCTTCGCTGATATCTACTTCAGATGACTTTATCTGTCAATCACCTAGACATGGATGCAACACTCATCACTTCTATTTGAATACTTGAGCTGTACTCTCCGGCTGGATGTGGGAATTTCAACAGTCATCATTATAATCTGTGACTGAAGGCTCATATTTTAGGGGTTCTGCCTACATATCCAATATCTAGAAATATGGTATGCAGAGATTTACTCGCATGGCAAAGGAATTCAGGGAAGCCCAGCAGGAAACCAGTAATGGAATTGAAAAGCTTAAAAAGTTCACTGAAATGAAGGTAAGGTTCTCATAGTGGGATGACAAAAAAGTGCCCCTCTTAGTTTAGGATTTATAGTTGGGAACCCACCCCAGAGAGAACTTCCAGGCAAGATTAGCTACTTTTTGAATCCAAGGAGGAAGAAAATGGTCCAGGGTGGAAGACCAAATTCAAAGTGTCCATATCTTCTGGTTTATCATTTGTCAGAGTTGCTTAAAATTGTGAAGGGAGAATACACAACCTAGGTATCGTCTACCACCCTAACTTCCAATTAGCTATTCAGTATTCTCCCACTGATATTTTAAAGTTGTTGTCTTTCCATTAAGATAATCAGATTTATGTGCATTTAACATGTAAAGAAGAGGAGTATGTAAGTCAACAACTGCCACAAAAAATGTAAACATATATATTGAGATATACTATTATCTATCAAAAAATACTTATCTATCTCTGTCAAGAGTCTACCAGGTGATCCCAGTGGGGTTTTGACCATAATCCAAATGCTTAACAAGATTTCCTTCCCTACTGTCTCTTCATTATAAGTGAGAAAGTCCTCAGACAACATAAAAAATAATTCTGTTTGTATTCAGCTCTGCCAAAAAGAAAAATCTTTGCTGATTAATACTGAAGTAACCTAGACCTTCCCTTTTTCTTTACAATGCATTGCTTTAATTTCTGTCCTCCATTTGTTCTTCTGTAAGACACAGTGGACCTTAAGATAAGCAATTAAAATCTAGCATCAGTCAAAGGTGGGCAGTGATGGTGGCATTAAAAACTCAGTTTTTCATCTAAGATTAATGTGTGCTTTTTTTGGTGTAATTTACTGGAAGTTTCAGCAGCCGGAGTATGTGTGGCTTTTTATGTGTGTGTGGAGAAAAGTTTGGGCATGTTTACAGTAATATTTCACCGTGCAAATCTTTGATGGCTCTGAAATTTCCTGCTATTTACACTTGTTATCCCTTAAGAGTCTCAGAACAGTGATAGTTTCTTCCAAGGATTCCCTCAGTTGTGTTTTGAGCGTCAGTCAGAAGAAAACAAATGTACCACGTGACCCCTGGGCCTAATTACAGCAAGAACAAGCCAAAATTTGCATACCAAATACTCCTGAAATCTCAAACACTCAAAATAAAACAAAATGTTGAAATGCAGGTCTGTTTCTCCTATTACTAAATCAAAAAAAAACCCAAAACAATCCACAACCAGATCCTTGGGTTTTTTGTAAATAAAAAAGGAAAAAAAATATGCTGAGAAAGTTATTCCTTGGGAATTATTGGCTCAGGTCTAACAATTATTATTTCATTGTATCATCTATAGTTCCTCCCAAGTTCTCTGAATATCGTCTTGTTTACGTTTTATTTTTCTCCTCTTTACTTTCCTACAGAAATTCCCCTCCATGTCAATCTATATTTAATGACTTTGGTTTAAGCTTTATTATGAATTCACATCCTTTGATTTTTTTTACAGCTGAGCTTCCAGGTTAACTCTTTGGAATATTTTTTCAGTAAACTTTGAACAGCACACAGACCCCTAAGAATCCAATGGGAATTCAGCCAGTTATGCTCAGATTTTCTTTCTCCTTCCCCAGCACTCTTTTTGAGGTTTATTCGTGTGAGAGTATTTGTTTGGCTGGTTTGTGGGTTTTTTGTTTATCTGGGGGTTTTTATTGTGTTTTGTTGCTTGTTTGCTTGTTTGTCTTTTTGTGAATATTTTCTGTTAAATGATTTTGAAATAACTCACTGCTGGAATGAGCCTGTCACAACAAGGTACACAGGAATTAAAGAAATATGCATGTGTTAGAGCATGGCCATATTTGGCAGATGTAGATGTGTGATAACCCCTCCCACAACCAGATGTGTGCATTCAGATCTGTGGAAATCAAAGAAGAAAATCTGGCACAAACTTCAACGCCCTTGAAGTACACCAGGCATGTGCCAAAATTGTCAGACTAAGCCTGCAGATCTTCAAAAGGGCTGCATTTGGCTCCACGTTCAGAAGTAGTTTACAGAGTGCCCTGCCAGCATAATGTTGGCACAGATAATATTTCTACCTTGAAATTAGTTTTAGGTAAAGACAATTTTTTTTCAGCTCACAGAAACATAAAAATTGCCATAGCGCACAAGGAACAGATAGATTGGGAATGAACTTTTAAAAACGGCTGGCGCCAGATGCTTCAGAGAAAGAGATGAATAGTACAATTTGCCCAAAGGGGAAATTTCTTCTTAAGCCCTTGTAGGTTGAAACTAGCTTATGCCCTGAAGCAGATGAACTCAGATCCTTTTCAAAATTATCTTTTACTATTATTATTATTATCATGATTACTGGTATTTCTTATAGTTATTTTTATCATTTTAACATATGCTATATTTATCAGCATACAGACTTGGAAATGTCCAGTTCTTTCCCTTTACTTTTTTGTTTCCTTTCCTCCTGAGGGCTTGCTAATGGATGTAATACAGAAATAATGGTTATAATTTGTAGCTAGAGAATTGCACCCATTTAGGGATATTAAAGCAGTTTTTCCAAAGACTATTAAATTTAGCTTCAACACATCTATTTTGGGTTGGGTAAATATCAACATTTCATCCATAAAAGAATTAGCACAAAATGGAGACAAGGTCAGTTTTTTCAGAGTGGGATATCTAATATTTGAAGACCCAAAGAGCCCATTTTCAACTTAGTTTACTTCCCTAATGAAACACTGAAGTTCTTTGAAGTTTTATTGTGCAATGCAGCCTTGGAATCCCTGAAAATCAGCTGTCTGCTCCTGATTTCTTCTGTGGTTTTTTTACTCCAGTATGGTGTTTTGTAATGTCTCTTCTCTTTCCTGCTAAGAGAAGAGTAATCCCTGCTCTGAGAGTTTACACTTTGAATAGACAAATGTAAAGAATTTCAGACAATTGTAAAAGGCTGGAGCTGGAACAGAGGTCCAAGAGGTATATCAATCTGGTAACCTTCACTAAATCAGTAGGCCAAGAATAGAGCTACTGTCTCTGGAGTTATTCACCAGCGATGTAATAGCTGACCTAAATATTCAAGGATCTAATCTTTCAGTTCAACATTGTTTGAATAGTTTGTGTGACACTGGAAAATGCGGTCAGGGTTTGGGCTTCAATGCATTTTTTCAAATTTAATGCAACTTTAGTTTAAAAAGCATTATTGTGACCACATCTTCACCACTACGGCATGGTGTGTGGTTTAAGTTTCTAGGAGACAAGTCGCAATGACAAAAAGTGGAACTTGGGAAAAAAATAGAAAACACTTAACAAATCTAACAGCATCTAATCAAGTAAGTGAATTTCTTCCTCTACTCCTGAGCAGAGGAGGAAGAAAGAGAAAACAAATGAGCAACAATGTCTACCCATTCCTGCAACTCATGAAGGAGGAGAAAGCATATTGTGCATCCTGTCTCATTTATCACTGTCACCATTAGGTCCATTCCTGGAGGAGGACAGGGTCCTGCGAAGATCTCTCCCACACTTCTCACTGCCTGGTGTGTATCGTGCACTGTTTGCTGAGTGATTAGTGAGGCATCTGTGGATATATTAATGTGGAAGGTTGGATGTGTTTGACAAGAAGTCAATGATTCTTTCTGACATGACTTTAATAAACCCCAAGAGGTGGTCGTGGGATGATACTTCTAATGGGATATAGATATGAACGACCCAAGTTTTATGACAAAGGTCAATGATATTGATGATTAGTGTGGAGAAGATAATTTTACTGGCCTGGTAGGAGGCAACTTGCATGATTCATGGAAAGTTTCCCCACCCACACCATTATTTAAGATAGCAAAAAGTTCACAGCAAACAACAATTATGCAATTTATCACGTAATAGTGATAAATAGTTAGATATTGTTGATAACTATGTGGAGAAGATGAAGAACATTTTCTTATAATGTTTATGAATAAGGTCTTTTCTACCAGCATTTCATACCTGAAAAGGAAGTCTCCAAAAGGAAACTCAGTTAAAAAGACAGCTGCTAAGGCATTGCATATCCCCACCATCCAATTTCCATCCATATCACCATATCAGAAATCAAGATATGTGTGATCCATCTAGCATTTAATACTGATGACAGAATGAACTGAAGATTTCATGTCTCAAGAGAAGAAATGGATTGCAATGTGAGAGTCATCAGGTCTACTGTAGCTTAACCATCTTTCACTATGGAAACGCAGCAGTGATGGAGGCACTCCTTGTCTTCAGTAAGACCATGTATGTGGTCACAGACAACAAAAAAAAAAGGAAGAATTATGATAGTACATAACATGTACTGTATCGTTGTCAGAGAGAAGTGGAAACTGCCCGCAAAGCTCCAAAAATATGAAAGTTAAAAAAAAAAATTCAACAACGAGGTGAAACATATCAGTTTTATCAATTTGAGGACTGCCTAGATATTCCTAATTGACAGTTTCATCAATCAAAAATGTTAATATCTCCTCACATAAATACTCTGTCATTCCAAAGAAAGAACTTTTGAACCTATTAAAGTAATTAAGATGTATTGAATATAAAGCATCTCTAGTTATCACACTGGCATTGACCATACTACATGCTTAGCAAAATATTTTCATGTGGACCACATTTGTACAGCTAATGAAATGTGTATGTTCATAAGTGTTAAAAAATTATAAGAAATAAAATAAAAATCACACAGATCTCTTTTAACAAAAAGAATCATGTTCATGAGGTAGAATAGAAATAAGAAGGAGAGTGGCGGTATTATCAAATTAATTTGTAGAACCCTAAAATACAGAGAATACTCCTGAAAACAGTTCCTTCTTCTCACATTCTGCAATATCTAATCATATATCTTAATGCTAACACATTACTGCTAGGTTAATCCTCTTTTGTGATGAGCATCAAATTCAAAACATATTGTATGATCTTCGAAGTCACACTGTGTTTTCTTGGTAGGAAGCACGTTCCTGATAGTCTCTCACAGCAACCAAGAAAATAAATTTGTGGGAACTTGTAATGTTTGTTAAAATTTGTTACTTGCGCTCAGTTACCAAGAATTATTGTTGGTTAAGTACTGTATTTTATAAAATTAAATGCCTAAATCATGTGCCAAACAGAGCAATTTACACTAGAATAGTAAAATTTCATAAAATATTCAATACCTGATGGAAACTTCTTGACTACCCCTCCTTAGGATGGTGTACATTGAACATATTTCTTGATAGGCTGCTGGTTGGAGCTAGCAATGAGGCATCTGGAGACTCTCAGCTGATGTTGTAAAGAGATGGAGGGCCCGTGGTCGTCTTGTGACAGCACTGAAACACCAAGAGGCAGTCCGCCATTGACAGCAGTTTTTTCCCAAAAACAGGGAAAAAAAAGTCAGGCAAAAAAGTATAACTTCATCCTTTCCACACTTCTACTCCGTGTGTGGAGAAAGAGGATAGAATTGGGCAACAAATAATGAGGTTTGGAAATAATATGGAAAGATTATGCAAATATTGAAGGAAATATTATTCAAAAGGGGGAATATAAATAGAATTCGTAAAGCCCAGATAGAGGAAGAGGAATTAAGTATATAATGAATACTGTTTCAAAAACTTGTTCAAAAATTATTTGTGGCAGCCCTAGAATCCAAAAACTACTTTATGCATTATTGTATAACCTGTAATAATATTTTCAAAAAGTCTACTCATCCTTAAGATATTTTGGTCCTAATCTTTCCTTCTTTATCCCAAACCTTTTCTTCAGTATGAATTTGTGTGAAGCTGCATACAGACTGTAACCAAAAACATTCCTCAGACATGATACTACAAAATAACTCACACAGTGCCTCTAGAAGTTTGTCAAAATGCTCACTCGTGCCCATGACTCCTAATATTGACGGGTAAAAATTTCGGTTTTTATGCAATTTTCATATATTTGTAGCTTTGTGGACTATTAATACATGGTTACATAGCTCCTGATATTTTTCCTCCCCTTTCTCTTAGACTTCAGAGCAATAGATTAACCTGCTAACACATTCCAGAAATACTGTTTAGTCTTATTTTCAAGAAGAGAACCTACAAGAAGGACGTTTTGTTTTCTGACCAGCATCTGAGAAGACACAAGAAGAAATGGAGCAAAGAGGCCCTGGACCAGCTCCAATGGAACAGTACCTGGGGGAAAATTACCTAACCAGCCACTCTTCTAATTGGACGACATTTGTTAGGTGGGCTAATTTGTTAAATTTATAAAAATTGTAGAAATCCACACCAGGTGTGCCCATAGCCCATAACTATGGAGGCAGCTGGGAGCTTCCAACAAAGACCTTCTTTCTTATCTTACCATTTTAATGCTGTTGCAAGAATTTGTCCTTTGATATGCCTAACAGATATTAATAAGCCTATTAACATGCCTAACAGATATTGATAATTCTAACAGATATTAAATATATCCACGCAAACACTGACCTGTCACAAAGAAATACAACATACACACGTAAGCACAAGGACAGTGGTTCACTCCTTGTGTGCTGTGAAATTCTTGTTGCATGAGCATTCTAACACTGTCCTGGTTTTGGCAAATGTTTGCAGTAGCCTCAGGGGTCATGGGCAGGATCCTGGACCATTTGCAGGGTGCACAAAAGGGGGTGGGTTTTTCAGTTTTGGCAGGGTGTCCTATAGGATAACGCTGGGTTGCAATCATTTACCTATCTCGCACACTCTGCTATGAGTATTGCTGTTGCTGTTCATTTTCTTCTTTCATTGCTAATAAATTGTTATAATAAATTGTAATACATTAATGTCTAAAAAATTGTATTTATCTCAACCAGTGATCTTCACCTTTTTGTGCCTCCAGTTCTCCTCACACTGATTCCTGGTTTTATCCTTCATGCTGAGCGTATGAGTTACAGGAGAACCTAAACCACAGTTAGAAGCTATGAGGGGTGGTAGAACCTTATACTACATAAATAGATCTAAACCTATAAACCTATTTCTTGAACTTTATTTGATATAGTGTAGTATTGTTTCTTACAGGCATACTGCCATGGAATATATATATATTTTTTTAATTACTTTCATTTAAAAGAATAAAATAAATATAAACAAGCAAAGCGTAAAATATAAACAAAGTACAGACAATTAAAATGCTGATACCATCAATTATGCTGTTGAAAATGGTGTATAGTTTACTTTCTAATAGTCAAGAGTGCTCATTCTGCTCTATCATAAGAAAGGGCATCTCAGGAAAACCGCATCTTTTCTCCAGATAATCAAAAGACCTGGTCTGAAAAAGAAAATGGACCTTTCAAGGATGTGTCTTTCCTGCCATTGAACATGCTGCCTCAGTAACAGGACTAAAATCCTTGTCATATTCTCTCTTTAAAAAAAGAAACATGATCAAACCGATAAAGTGATGTATTTTATGAATAATACATTGCTCAAGGGCTTCGATCTACATTATATACTACATAACCATAATTTGTAATGTTTACTTAAACAGTGGCTCTCAACAAAACACTTACAATCACTTAGCATCTTGTCCCTGAGCAGTTTGCACTAGAAATCTGGACTGCTTAATTTCATTGTGCTAAAGGCATTAACACAAGAGAGGCGGAAAAAAAAAAATATCACAAAAAAACAACCTTCATCTTGGACTGAAAGAGGAGAATAATGTCTCTCCAACACAATCTCAAAAGCATATTCTGTCTGAAGTTACCATACCGAATAGGATTGAATTCTCTTATAACTGTGCAGAACTAAACAATCATATTGTTATGTATGTTAGGAAGTGTCCAACCCAGGACAGGCCCTTTAACCTTCATAACCTTAATTTTTTGTCTCCCCGTTATACAGTCTGTGAGTTCTTTTCCCATTTAAAATGAATTAACGAACACCAAACCTACTTTTAGGCTGTGTCACCAATGCAGTCTAAAGGGATATAAAGTAAGGAGATTTTCTTTGGCAGGAATCCAGATACTAATGGTGTTAAAATGCCTTCTTACTGCATTTAAGCTAGTAGTTAGGTCAAGCAGACAAACAAATTTCTGAGGGTGTTTAAATAACCACTCTATTTAATGTTGCCTTGGAACCTGCATGTTTTGGTTGTCTAGCCTCAAAATATCAGCTAGTTAGGAGACATAAAAGTAATGGTGACTGCTTGGTTTGGAAAGAAATAAAAATAACAACAGAGTTGTTATGCAGCAATTAATTTTATAGAAATATATTAGGTATTCATGAATATTCTTCCACATGCCTCTAAAAATACAAGGGTTTTAAAAAGACAATAGATCAAAAATGATCAAAAGGAAAGCTATTTAAAATTAAACTTACTAATATGCTGGTGGAGCTCAGTGGCACAAAATATCATTAAGCCAGAAATGCATTAAACATGAGGCAAGCTTTTCTAAAGAAATGCACTTCTCCAAAACGCAGCAGAGAAAATGTATATTTTTTAAAAAAAAAAGGATAAAGGAAAAATATATTAACTTCATTGTTTTAGGATTTAAACAAGTAACTGATACAGTTAGGAGAAACCTTCATAATGATAAGGATCTTTATAATTTTCTAACTCATTCTCTTTTAATAGATTCAGAGACTAGTTGGAAACATCATTCTCTTAGAGATATGTTCTAATCAATAGTAATTGAGATGGTTTGGATAGCTTCAGTGATGTGCTTCTGTGGAAAACGCCTTATTAGAGTTGATCAGAATACAGAATTTCTGCTCATCAAAAATCCTTATGTTTTGACAGCTCTTTTAATCTTGAAATGAAATGAAAGGTCAAAATAACCCAATCCTATGAAGAACAAAAATTTTCACAGTAATTTAATTTGAAATCACTGAACTGTTTTATTTTAATGTCGAGCTAACCTCTCCATTGACTCAAATCCCTTCTTTCAGGAAATTTCTTGCCATTAAAGCTGTGACACATCAGCCACAGCACCACAGGGCTTTATTGTGTCTTCCATCACAGTACATAAACTGTGCCTCTGAAATACACTCTGTTTTTTTAATAAAAGAATGTAGAGGATAAATAAATACTGTCTATTTATTTATGTATCCGCACATTTAGTGGCTCTTGTTTCGTGTATTATTTCAAAGAATTAAAAAGACCTGCAAATTAAAGGGTCTAACATCAAAATGGACAGTATTGAGTGAGCTCGTCAAGCAATACTCTTATTGTCTACCACTTGAATATCTTTTACCCCGACCTACCTCCTAATTTTTATAGAAAAATAAACTTGAACTTTTATTGTAGAATGAGTAAATCTGTCAAACCACATTGGTTGTGCTATGACTTAAGTTTTGGTGTTTATTTGTTATTTTGTTTAGAGATTTATTCTAGGAGAGTCCTTCTGGATCCACAAAACAGAAAGATACTAAGCAAGAAAGAATTCATATTTGCCTTGAAAGAAAGTTCAAACATACTAAAATAGTGATCACAGGTTCACATAGGGAACACATGTTGTTCACAGGGATCACAGTATAAGTACTTATAATACTGTGATGCGGATAAATGACAACACAGGAAAGAGCATATTTTTAACAAAGGTAAGCATAAATATTTAAATATGTAACCAACAAAGGGCCAAAAAAGACTTATGGGATACTTATACAAGCAACATAAAGGTTCAGGCAGTATAATCATCAAGACCTATGAATGTAAAATAAGCAGAAAAGATGCCTGGTAGAATGAGACCAAATCTTGCTCCTAAATTTTAAGGGATGTTGGATGAAGATTAAATCCCTTACTCCATTTCCTTTAGAGTGTGGAGAGTACAGCACTACAAAAGAGCAGGAAAAGAAGGGAAAGAATAAGTCACCTACTCAATTTTTGGCTTCCTGTGCTAATAAATTACTGAGCCTGACCATGTCAATCCCAGTGGTTATGCTTATCAAGGAGTACAGTACTAATTTAAAGGAATCGTACAGGTATCCCAAGAGCAGTGAACTGTTTAAGTGTCTGGGCTCCAAGGGGAAATGAAATGACCACTGTCAAAGCTGCTGAAAGATTTTAAATATCACCGTCCAGAGATGAAATGAATAGTGACGCAATAGAATTTAATAATACAATGGAAAGCAACGATATGATTAATATTTTAAGTCTTTTTGCCAGAAATATTATGTCACATTTATAAACTCCCTTTAAGTTTTTTTCCATGCTGTAGTATTTAAAGACGTTAAGTGTCGTTATTCCCAGTTTATTGATAGCTGAGACACGGAGCAATAAAATAACTCATCTAGGGTTTCTACTTGGCCATAGGTTAGTCTTCAAGTAAAATATATGGTTTCTAATATTCAATCCCCTGTTCAATCATTTGGGCCATAAAATTGAAGATACTACAGTGGTCATTATTGTGACCTCTGATCCCTTTCTATGTTATTAGTCATTTAAAAGTAGTTTTGTAATAAGAACACTATAGGAAGAGAAGAGCCGTTGACCCAGAAGGTAATAACCTACTCTCAGCAAAGACTATCTTTTGTCTGGATATTTATATGCTAGTTATCTCTACAAGTTTCTGGAAACTATCACATTCTGTCACATTTGCAAGATGTTATAGGGTTGGGAATCATGAGCTGACAATCCCAGCTGGTTTATATGAAGTTCAACAATTTATTCTAGGCTTGTTCAGGAGCTTACGCATCTGTATGGAACCTTGCTCTCAGGAGCAAGTGATGAGTGAGAGTTTTAAATGTGACCAGAATGAATTTGTATTTCATGATTGAAATATTCTACTGGTCGAAATTATTCTGTAACTGCATTTGATCATGCAGCTCCTAAACTAAGGTCCATTTACAATAAGATTAGTACTGTGACGAGTTAAATTGCTTAAAAGTTGGTAGCATCAAAAGTCATTCTCTTTCCTTTGTTAAACATTTCTATTTGAAGCTGTTGAAACTTGGTAGAAGGAAAAAAAAAGTCAGAAGTCCAGGGATAGCCTTAATTATTACCTAGAATTACAGGACAAGACCCTGAACATGAACTGCAGCAAACGCCAGAGCTGTTGGCAGTGTTGGGGGAAAGTAAATTTTTTTATCTTTCTAGACAGTAAGTAGAGTTGGGATATTTCTGTTATGGGAAATTGAGGTAAAAATAACAAAAAAGAAAAATAACCAAAGGAAAGGGGTATAAAAAAAAAGAAAGAATTAGATGCAGAGAGGTAGCTGTAGAATCACGTGGTTCGGACGGTCGGGACAAACGATGAGAGATCTCTGGAGTCAAAAGTTGTCTTGAAGCAAGCGATTTATTGCCAGGGCGTGGGTGAAGAGGCCCTGCAGAGAGCTGCCAGCCGCAGCTCTGGGCAGGGCCGAGGTAGAGAGCTGATAAGAAGAGGAGGTGGCGAAGAGGAGCAGGCAAACAGGCGCCGGTAGAGAAGAGAAGACAAAGAGAGCGGACCGGAACTTCGCGATCCTTTTATCTCTCTTTCTACTGAATATTCTAGTCTACTTGACCAATCTAGTACAAGATACAGAGTCCTATAGCATTTACATACAGCCTATGAGAATCCTTACATTACCATACTGTTTTGTATTTCAAACTGTAAAAACTGCTTTCTGGATCCCCTGCCAGGTTGGCAGGGTCTGCTCTGACCCTTGGACCTGTCTGCAAGCAGAGGGTATTGTTCAATCAAGAAGGGGGCTACCTTCAGCGGCCATACCATTGTTTTCCAGTTGTTCAGTAACTGGGGTTTGGAATTTCAGATATCGAACTCTGCCCTTAATTCTATTTCACTTACAGGTTTCATATTCTCCAAACTTAGACAATCATATTCACAAGGCTTTCCTGTTTCATCCTCCCCAACAGGTAGCACATTAGATCCAGAGAGGTTGCCATTGGAAGGATGGGAGCTCATCCCTGGAAAGGGATGATTTTCTGATGAAATGCAGACAATTGCTGCTGTTGACTGAAAATACCTTCTCCTCTAAAACAGAAGAACTTCTCCCACAGCCCCTCCTTCAAAGGCAGTAAGAGCATATCTGACTTTTCATTATGCCAATAAAAGAGAAAAATACCATTACTGCAATATTCCCATCGGCAATCAGCTGCCTTAGGAAAACGTCAGCTTTGTCTGTGGCTAAATTCAATGGTGCTGTCCTGGAACTGTTCAGCTCTTGTGGAAGAGTTGAAACGACTTGGAATTCTGCAGAAGCTTAGTTGAGGGCCGTGCACTGCAGTGGAATATCTCCACGTCTATTGGAGTAATTTCTATGATTTCTTCTGTGTGCTTTCTGATGTTTATAATTTAAATCCCATAGCAGTGAAAAAACCAAAACCAACCAACCAAAAAAGCAAACAACCCCCACCTCAAAACACCAAAAAAGACCAAGCAAACAACCAAAAACGAACAACCCCCCCAAGCTGCCAAAAAAAATCAAAGCAAAGCAAACAAAGAAAAAGCCCCATACTTATGTCAGATCAACACTAAAAGTCTATTAATGGAAAACAATTTTTTGGCAATTCTGCTTATCGTTAGGTGTGACTTAAGGGCTGAGAATCAGACATAGTAGGGACAAATTTGAGTTCAGGTGTGTCTGAGCTAAATCCTTTTGAAAATCAGGAGAAGTCATATGGGGCCAAAGGATGAGTATCAAAGAACAAAGACGAATCACGAACGCTGTCTGACTGAAATTCAGTGAGTCAACGTCGGCTCTGCAGAAAAGACCTCAAAAGACATAAAAATGGCTATGCTCTTTCAACAGTGATACCAAACACTGCTGCCTGATACAGAGCACAGCCTGAAACATACCTCCCTTCATACTGTAGTGAAGCCACCATATGTTAAAACGTTGCCCCACTCATCTAACTTTAGATATTAAATGTGTAACCTTTTAATTGTCATCCAGTTGTTGAGAAAAATTAGCATCTTCTAAAGGATATGTCTGCCTTATTTTAGAGAATTTGTAATGGATTATTCTTGGAAATTGGCTATTTCTTGCTGCCGACTTTAAAACCAAATCAGAGTGGACAGATTTGGTTAAAATGCCTAATTTTTAAGTGTATAAATCTCACAGATAATTTCTTGATTGCTCTCCGTAATGTCCCTGAAAGTTTCATGACTTTCTAAACACTGAAGGAAAAGGGAAAGGTAATTGCGTCTTCATGTGTTTATGGAGAACGTCAGTCATTCAAAATTACAGTTACAGATAAAAATGTGCTATATGTTACTGTGAGTAAAGTACTGTATTAGAAGAGTAAAAATGTGATTTTAAATTTGAGTAGCCAACACCAAATACATTTTAAGAAAGATAATTGCTGGGGTTGCCAGCAACCCAAGCTGTAACTATTGTTCACCCTCCTTTTATGGAAAATTCACGAAATTACTCATTTGTGCATCTCTTAAAAGTTTAAATCCCAATTTTAATGAAGATGTGTTCCCCTCTTATTTCTAGGAGGGCCAAATTTGCACCCAAGAAGTGCAAGAGAAACTATTTTGCCCAATAGGTCTTGAAATTTGGGTTGCTTATCACTGTAAAGCTTTTAGCAGTTAAGATAATTTAAATCTAAAGGGACTTGATGTGCACCCGGTATACTAAAGAGTGTTAGCCTGAGGGTACCCTGAAAAATAGAATGAAAAATGGCCTGTATGCATTTGTAAATATGCCATCTTTAAATATTCCTAACTATAAATCTTGTTTCTTTTGAGGCTTCGCTATCCTTTCTTGATGAATTTTATTGGCTGGCTAAGTTTGATGTTTCCAGTTTCTGCCATTTGGAGTTAGCCAAGCACATAAATCCCAAATGGGACATATGGAAACATCACTGTACTTTTTCTTACATGCATTGCTCAGAATTGGCTGAACTGATGCAACTCAAATATTTCAGACAAAGAAACACCATTGGCCTTGGACCAAGAATAGGAGATGCAAGAGTATAGAGCACATGTTGGAAAAGCTGTGCACATGTGTTACAGAAGAAATATGTGAGACTTGACTCCTTTAATCACTTTTCTGAATGACATATTCATTGATGTTACACTCTATTCATATAGCTTCACCATGGATTAATCATTATCAAACTAAATCAATAAAATTAGTGGCATATTTGAAGGGATGTAGGCCCAGCTATGACTATGAGGCATTGGAGAAGAAGGGAATTCACTTGAAAAGAAAAGTTGGACATTTGAATATAGTTTCATCAAGAGTTTCTTTCAGAGAAGAAACAGATTCAGATATTTAAAGTATTCAAAACAGGTTTCATCAATACAGGTTGTATTTAGCAGTTTGATTTTACAGAAATGTGATATAAGAAAACTTTTTCACAACATTAATATAATATATTTATTCTTGTTTCCTTAATTAGGAAAAAAGATTAATTCCTGTAGAACAAAACTATTCAGGCAAGTAACGGTTATTTAAAAGAAACCAGGTAAAATAAGGGAAGAAAATCTTTCGTTAAAGGAGATAGAAGAAAGCACATTGAACAAGCGCTCAGACTTCAGGATTGGTCATGACTAGACTGCAGTAAAACTTTGTCAATGCTGTCAGTTCTTCAACTGAGGACAACTGCTTCAGCTATGTAAACATACTACAGACTTCAGAAGCCCAGAAAGTCCCAAATGTTAATACAGCAAACTATAAACAAGGAGATTGACTTTTTTTCATGTGGAAATGGTCAATAATATTTTGAAAAATTCACTAAAAAAGGAAAAACACTTCCAGCACTAATCAGATCTATGATTCGTCATGGAGATCCTTGTACTGTTCAACCCAATTGTCTGCACATCCTAACTATTGTTACGGATAAGATCAAAAGTAGCAACGTTCTCTGTAAAATTTAATAACCTCAGTGCAGCAGCTTATCTCTTTCACTATTTCACCATGAATAGGGAAGGTGGATTTCTGTGTGATTCCTAAATTTGTTTGTGGTGAAATTTTCAGTCAGGTTTATTTCTGACACTCTTTCAAAATCTCCTGTAAAGTTCCATGTGTCATACTTGAACTCTGTGTATATGTGAATATGAATCAAGGGGTTATTTCATCATGTGTCTAACTTCTGGGTTTTACATGAGAGAACTAGTAAGATATAATCACTAAGGAGCTTAATGAGGGAACCAGCTGTGAGAGATCATTACTGTAGTGACCTGCTGCATGAGGTTATAGAGAGAGAGCAAGACAAAGAACTTTCATCCTATTTGACTGCAGTTATAGAAGAAAGAAACAGTTTATGTATTTGCTACCTTTTTAGAGCATCTGACTGGTTTTAAAAAATAATGAGGCTTGCCAGAGATACTGAGAGGTTTTTTGGGTTCATTTTTGGTTGGTTTTTTTTAGTTTGTTTTTTTTTAAGGGTAGAAATATTAACAAAGGCTATGAAGAAGGGTTCAGTCCTTGATCACTCATAATGAACAAATAAGAACATCTAACAGGAATTCAGTGCTCATTTTTTTGGTGAAAGCAATATGAAATGTTAGTATTTTTAAGAGTTATCACGCAACATTATCCTCAAAGGGAAGTGTGTTATGGTCATCAGAGTGCCTGCAAAACGTGGGAGTTAGAGGGTCAAAGTTTGTGCAAGACCTATTCATGTTTCAATTTTCTTTCACTTCTTAATTTTTCAAGATAAACATTGCAGGTTTGTTTTTTTTTTCTGCTGGTTTGATAGAATAATTTGTTGTTAGTCGTCTTACAACTGTTTCATAATTTGTAGCTTAAAAAGGTCACTTGCACAAGATACTCTGTTTTCTGTAAGGTTAACAGTGAGTTGTTATTTCTTGGATATTTCCACTTGAAAACCACAGAAATATGTTCTAAGCCTGATAGTTTAAATCCACTCAGTTCTTCCATATAATTCCTCACAATTCCATGTACAGCCAGGACTGGGGAGATAACTCAGGCAATATTTTCCAAAGTCAATATTGTATTAGCAGCTATGTCTCAGTTTAAAGAAAAAGAACAAATGTAGATATTCCCTAGATGGGGGAAGAAACTACCCACTACTGCTGATTATCTGTTTATTGCTTAATTTCCTACCTCGAGGTAGTTCATGTGAGAGCATCGTTCAGTCAGGGTTTGAACTATACTGTTAATGCACTCGGGGCACTTAGAGATGCAAATCATTGTGTTGGCTTAATAAAGGCTCCATGGAAAATATATAAATGTGTACAAATATACCAGTGTGAAGGTTTTTCCAATTTCTAACATCACCTTTCCTATTTGGAGAAAAGAAGGCTAGGCACAGGATTCAGCTTGCTATCTGAGATCAAAACTTTAGGTGTTGAGTGATGTGACCTCCTGAAGTAACTCTGTCTCCTACCAAGACAATTTAAAGGCTGCTTCTGTCCGCCCTACGTAGTTGCCTGAAGCTATTCTGGCAATAACTGTTTCTGTAAGCAATCAGGGATCATAAAACTCCTCCGCTGCTCAAAGAATGAGGTTTTGTGCTAAAATGAAAAATTAAATACAGGAAATGAATATATTTGTCCCATACAGGGTATACGTTCAAATTTTTGCATACAAGGAATGATAAGAACATGAGGAATAAAGCTTTTTCTAAATAAAATACTCATTCAATTAGAGCTGAAAAGGAAACACACTTCCCAGCTTTCAAGATTTTCGAGAGAGAAGAGAACACAAAAGTATATGGATAATCTGATACTCCTCTCTTTACCCCTAATTTTTTTTAAGCTTTTCGTGAAGTAAATTAACAAATAGGCCCCTTGAAAATAAAGCAGTGCCAAATCATTTAATTCAGAACTGAATAACCTAAGTTCAATTTTTATTTTCTCTCTACTTAATATATTCACCATGTAGCAAGTCTAAAAGGGGAATTGAGTTATTGTCAAGTGAACTTTTTTCAGTGAGGTGAGGAACACGGCTCGCTTAGGAAGCAGAACAAACAACTTCCAACCAGTGATCACGATGAGACACAGATATTTTTGCCACATGATATTGGTGTCTCAATCACTTAGATATTGGATAGTGTTGACTATATTCAAGTATATCCAAAGGCTGCTCTTGCTAATGGCCATGGAGATTCAGGAGTAGAAATTAACTCAGGCTTCAAGAATTCCAGATAAATTTTTTTGTTGTTTGTTGCTGTGGACATAAAAGTGGTTTGGACTTTGGACTTGGGATGTGGGAGTGAATTAAGTATATTATGATTTAAATTCATGTATGAAAGGGCATCTGCTTCCTTTTAATGGAATCGGAAGAGCAATTGACCTGCAATGCATTAATGTGTCAGGTGTGAAATGTTTGCAAGCTAGGAGTTTGACATTGGGTACATTAAAACATTAGCAAAAAATCACACTTCTTTCCCAGACAGCTGAAAAATCAAACAAGGCTGATTCTGCTGGTATTATAGAAGATATGCTCATATATTTAACATAATAAAGAGAAGGCATACAAATGACGGACAGAGTTTGTAAATGCTTATGTAAATAGAAAATGAAATTGAATTTAAAAAACAGAAAACAAGTTTAACTATCTTAGGTGATATCCTTTAGGTAAAAGAGTAACTATATTCCCTCTGAAGCTGATTTTATATTTTCTTGTTACTCCTAAGCCAGAAAAAAAATCAACAAAATGAAAATTTAGGCTGCGGATTTCAGAAATGAAAATTAAATAATATTAATAGAGGGTGACTGGCTTAAAGTTTCTGGAGTTTACAGTGCAAGTGAGCAATGTCTTCTACAAAAACCTTAAATAATAGTTCAAAAATGCACATTCAATGAGGGAAAGAATATTTAACTGGTGAACCCTCATCTATAAGTTCACAGTTTTCTGGATAATGACTGTTAATATCACATTAACCGATATTATTGAAAGACAGAGGATCCTGGATCATGAGCTAGGAGAAGAGACAATTTAATTCTCACATTATATGGCTGTGCTTCTTGTTTGTTTTTCTTCATGTATACTTTATGCATGCTTTGATGACAAAATGTAAACTAAATTGAAGTGCATTAATATGTGGACACATCAAATAGCTTTGAAATCTTACTTCTAAGAAAGAGTTCCCCATGATATTAAGAGAGCATTCTCCAGACTTTTATATTTTCCCAAGAAATTTGTTTCACTTTCACTAATTATACTTTTCTATTTTCTAAAATTAAAAATGCTATGTGGAAATACTCCTGGCCCATTCTCTAGTCTGCTCGGTAGGTGCATAATGAACTTCTCTGGACTAACGGAAGGAAAACCAGACGACATGATGATGTCTCACTTTCCCTATATCCAGCATCTTGGGAAAGGCTGTTTTATGCATATTTTTTCAGAGACTTATTTATTTACTTTTTTTATTTAAGTGAATATAAAAAGTTTACTTCATGCCATGTTATCCATCCCGGCTTCTCTTAGACAAATAGAACAATGTTGATGTTCACAGGGGGAAGAAGAGGGGGGAGGATAGGGGAATACTGAAGGAATGGGGGTCTGGAGGGAAGAAAAAGGTCCTGCTGCTTGGTAGGCAGCCCTGCTGGGAAATCTCAAATCAAATTCTTTTGAAAAGAAGTGTTATTAAAAGTAACTTTAATCCTTCCAGCCAGACAGCTCATAAAAGCATACAATTAAGTCAAACAAATGACAAGAGCACTCTCTCTCCTACCTGTTTCCCCCTTCAGAGAGTAATTATTGCAGGGTAGTCTTGTCTCGTTTTGTGCAAATAGCAGTGGAGTGCTTGAATGAGGTGCCAGTTTCCCCCTCCCCAGCCCAACCCCTCCTGTTCACTCCTACCAACACCAGCCTGGCTAATGTACACAGTCAGGAACAAAGGGGGGAATTTCAATATTTCCTCTTTGTGCAAGGTTAATTGAAAATCAAAAAGTCACTTTTAGAATGTCATATTAGAACTGTTAGTGCATCAATTTTCTTCAGTTTCCTGTCACTGCAGGAGAGCAGAAGAGGTAGAGGCATGCATTTGGATGGGAATTAATGAGGCAAGAAGGGAAGAGAGAAAGAAAGGAAGAAAGGTGAAAAGGAAAGGAAAGGAAGGAAGGAAGGAAGGAAGGAAGGAAGG
>VZRV01007584.1:361323-395226 GCA_013398115.1 Falcunculus frontatus
GGAAGGAAGGAAGGAAGGAAGGAAGGAAGGAAGGAAGGAAGGAAGGAAGGAGGGGATTTTTTTTAATGTCAGGTAAACTTAACTTCAAGCAAAGGTTTCTTTCAGAAAATGTCCTGGTGCTTTTGTTGTTGTTGTTTCATTTTGTTTTGTTTCCCCTTGATATTTTCTAATTTGGCACCAGATTTTAAAGTATGGTAATTAACAGTGTGTCATGGTGAAAAATATAATTGGCCAACAAAGTAAATGTAAAATATTTAGCATTCATCTCTTCCTGTCCATGGTTGTTTCCTGCTGCAAATAGCAGGCAGATGAAAATGATAAAAATAGGTCTCTACATGTTTCATAAAGGACTCAAGAAATTAGGGGGACTGATCATTCTATTTTCCTGCTATGGAAAATTTCTGAAACGGTGATATTTTCTTTTTTGGTGATAATTATAATATATAATAATTAATTATAAATTAACAGCAAAATATTTAGTAGTGAAAGCCATCTTTGTGAAGTGAGCATGCCAATTTATATATTCAATATAAAGATTTCAAACCAATTCTGTATCGTCTTGAAAGCTGTGAATGTCACTGGACCAGCGGGAATCACTTTTACTCTGAAAGCTATGGGTGGATTCAAACAGCTTCCTGTTCTTCATATGAAGTAAAAATTAAACAATTGTCGGCAACACTAGAAGAAAAAAAAAGATAACACTATCACACCACATCTTTGTGAAGCCAAGTTTCTGTCATTTCCTGAATTCAGGTATTTTGCATCATCCTACCTTTACCCTGAAAGTTACATAAAATACCGTTTTTTTGGTTTGTGATTGCACAGTGTTTAATACAATCTGAAAAAAATTAATAATAACTATAAATATTATTTCACAATGTAACTTCTGCTGCAACTCAAATTGTCTGAATTTTTTGCACCACTTTCTTTCAGCAAAACCTGAATAGGGTTTTTGAAGAAGTTTAGTGAAAATAATCCTCTCCTACATGTTGTGAATTTCCCTAGAGTACAAGACTTTTAAAGATGAGAATCTGTGTCCTAATCTAAATCTTATTAATACCAATTGAACTCTTGCTACTGAAGTTTGGAACTGCTCTCTAGCAAATACTTTTTTATCCTAACTCTTTACCAAATCTTTCTCATATATTTAACGTGGATTGACAGTAAGAAATTCTGTGCAGAGAAAAAAGAGATTCAGGCCAAGATTCTCACATGAGGTTTTAATTTCTGCACATTATATCTCCCCTCCTATTTGCATTCCCCTCAATGCTTAGATTAAGGTTTTCATACTGTTGCCCTTCACCCATCAAACAAGTTTTACCTGTTCACTCTCGTAAATGTTTTTGTTGCTGTTACTGTATTCAAAGTAGGCATTTAATCCATCCAAGTTTGCCATCCCCAATGTCAAACGCCTCTGCTTAAGCTGCGTGAATGCTCGGTCATGCCAAACTTGAAGCTTTCAGCCCATTGCTGAAACCAGCTGTGACCCCTTACTAAAGGAGAAGCATTTGCTCCCAAGACTGCTGACTGCATGGAGCATATACATCCTTTTTAAGGTTTGTCAGGGCAGCAACAGGGTTGCGGGGGTTTTTTTTATTTTTTTTTTTTTTTAAAACCTTTTTAATTTTGTGTAGACAGTTCTAAAAGCAGCTTCCTAGGGGCTGTCTGATCACACAATCCTCTTAGTCTTTCTTACTCCGTAGGAGGGCCATCATATTTCCTGCTCTCAGTCAGTAGTTGGCTTTTCTCTCTCCCCTTTGTGTAATGACTGGAGTCAAAAGGCCAGCACCTCACCCACCTCCAGAGATGATGTTATGAATCAAACTTTAAAATGAGATTTTTTTGCCTTCTCTTTTCTTTCAGGTCACACTTTTCAGGCAAAATCTCCATTCAATTCTACTCATTAGAAATATTTGAAATAATGACTTTCCATTTATTATCTTGGTCCGAAAACATTTCATTTATTTTCTGCAAATGGAAAAATAAGTCCTTTCATTTCAGCTTAATTTCTGCATTCAGTTGCGACACAGTTCCCTGTTGTTGTTTCTGCTTTAGTGCAGCTTTCTACATAGCAGCACCGTGAAAGTCTTCATCTAGCATGAAATATGCAATGTTTCTGATTCTTAAAAACAAATCAGATAAACTTTTGCGCTGGAAAAACTTGCATAAAGAAGGAGCAGGCAGTGGCTGTAGGGCTGCTACATTACCATTAAATGATAGATAGGGGACTAAATAACACATCGCAACTCTCGGCACAGGAAAAGTACTCCGGTTGCATGTATATTTTGCACTCATGCTATGCCATTGAGCCCAGGAAGAATACATTTGAAAAGCTAGTGTACACTCGATTGATAGCATTTTTCATATTATTCTACCTCTTATGTTATACTACTTAGGCTAAAGGTGAGGAGAGGTTTTTTGTTTTGTTTTTTTTTATGAAGCTGTCACACATTAATCTGAAACTTCTCAGTGGATATTGAGAATTGAAACATTATTATAAAACACTAGACTTTAGTGACAAGAAGAAGTGGAAATGAAAGAGCTTTTGTTGTTCATGGAGGCAGTAAGGAGGGGCAAGATCTTTACATGTGCGTTGATCTCAACACAGCCATGAGATACCTGCCTGATACAGTCCTGAAAAGCCAAAGTTTTGCAATGGAACAGATTTTTATTTCTCATTTCATACAAAAACTGATTTTTTAATATTAAAGTACGAGGCGCTGCTGAGATCTTATTGGATATACTTTGGGCAATTCCTTGTGCTTCTGGGTTTCATCAAGGGACTTAGGCTGGAACAGGTGTAGCAGGGGCTAGTAGTGTATTCAGAGGGATAGAATGGAGCAGATGCATAAAATACAATTTCCAAGTAGATTTCAAGATGGAAAGACTATTTAAGGTCAAAATAATTAAGAAAATTGAAAAAGTTAAGAATTGAAGATGACTAAAAGGAGATCAAAATTTTGAAGGTTTCTACTTATCTAGTGGTAATGGAAACCAATAAGGAATTTCCCCATAATTCCCAAAATTATTTATGTCTTGTGAGTTCCTGAGCATTTCTTGTGTCTGAGAGAAGTCTGGGTCTTTAATTATTTTCACATTATTTATATTCTGTGAGTGCCAAGCCTCAGGACCCTTGTTGTTTGCCTAGCAGGGCCTGAAAAGATCTTCTCCTTCATAGCCCACTCATTAATAATATATTTTATTTTGTTTCTTGCTTTCCTGTGATACATTGGAAGCAGGCTCCAGGAAGAGTGCCTCATAGTTTTCAGTGTTTTTTAAATTTCTCAGATGTCTTCATTACATAACTTTAAGTTACACCTAAAGGAAACTAATTTTAAGATTTGTGTCGGGAATAATTTTCCAAGTGGATCAGCTTATTGTGGATTTGTGTGGTGAGGGTTTGACTTTCCTTGTAGCATGAGTTCATAGCCTCAGATATCTAGAATTTTACTAAACTTATTATTTTAGTAGGAAACATTTTATTGAAGATCTTGGACACTGTCAGTGCCTACAATTTCTCTTGCTCTGTTTCTGAGTTACTAGTAATTTTGCCTTCTCTCTGTTATTCAGTCTGCCTACAGAATGTCCATAGCAGGCTTCTTCTCATGTGCTCATCATCTAGGAAGACACAGAGATGTTTTGGGTGATGATTTACTGTCCTCTCACTTTGAGGGTACCTATTGGTACCCTGGAGGGGCAGAAAGAGGGAAGGTTATTTCTGAATTAATTTTTGTCCTGCTGACATCTTAACATTGAGAAGTGCCACGGCAACAAGCACAGCTCATCTCATTTATTCAAGACTCTTGAAGGGTCCTCAACCTATGTGAAAATCCCATTTTTTTGCCTGGAAAGGACAATCAGAAGCTCATAAATCTCCAGGCTAAGTGATCTGGACCCCTGACTCCTCAATAGGTTGTTAATATGAAAGACATTATTTATCTGGTACGTGCTCAGTCTGCAACAACGGAGGAAAAAAATCTGTTTCCTAAATATGAAGATCCTGAATAAAATGGTTTTGGGTTTGGTTTGCTGGCTTTTGTTTGGGAATTTTTACTTATGATTGTGGACGTTGCTGGGTTTTTTGTGTTGCATTGACTGGGACACAAGACCAAAACAGACCTTGAGTCTGTACTGAAAAATCTTAAGTCACAGATTGCCTCAAAAATGAAATTATTCCTCAATACACTCACTTTAAAGTGGTAGGATGGCTGTAACTTAATTTCTTAGTGATAAGTATAAGCCTGGCAGAACATAAATTGCCCTCTAGACATATAAATAGTTACACATTTTATACATTTGTACACTTTTGCAACAAAACTTGACTGCCAGAAATAGGGTCCTTGGGAGTCAGAAGCAGTAGATATTCAGCCAATATAGCAAAAGAAGATGTTTCTACTGGAAGCAGCACTCCGAGCATTCTACTATTAAAATAACAGGACTGAAAACATTGCTAAGGGCCTTTTTTGTGAATAAAACATATTTAAAATAACTTCCTAGAGTTACTCCAATAAACTTGTTCAGGATTTTTTAAATTCTTTTGGGTGGTTTTGTTTGCCTTTTTTTTCTTTTTTTTTTTTTTTTTCCCTGTTTGGTGTTTTTTGGGGGTTTTTTGGGTTTGTTTGGTGAGATTGAATTTGTTGTTGTTATTGTTGGGAGCAGAGGGTGGTTTGGGTTTTTGGTTTTTTGAGGGTTTTTTTGTCCCAGACATATATTGAGTAGCTTGCCAGTGTACAAGTGTGTTTCTCACTCTCGTTTTCTCATGCAAAAAAAAAAAATCAAAACCAGAGCCGCATAGAATTCTGTCCTCTTGAAATAAGGTAGGTAAGTTTAAACAATGATGGTGGAAGTAGACAATCTTAGTGGACCACTAAATTAAAAAGGAAGTTGTTTGTACACTGACAGTTTAAAGGTGTAGTTGAAATAATGTTAGTTCAGTGTTTATATTAGAGATTTGGACACTGAGCTTTAATATGTTATGTATGCCAAGATGGTGAAGGTGATGATTATCTTTAAATAATTGTAAATATTTTTTGCTTGAGATAATTTCTAGATATTGTTTCCTAAATTCAAGTATTCCACTGTATTCAGAGATTACTCATCTCGGGATTTAATCTGTGACTTTCCTGAGGAGCCAGGAATCTTGAGCATGAGTCCTGAACACTTTACTCTGTTTGCACAGGCAGAAAAATGACCAAAAGTGTCATGTCACATACAGCCTGAAAAGAGCTATGGCTAATTTTCAGACACGCTCAAGACATTTTGCTTCACTTTAGAGATCTGTCTGAATAGTGAGGACCAGTGATTAATGTTGTAGTCTGTGGGGAAATCCTCAGAGTTCTTTCAGTAAATCACAGAATCGTGGAACAATTTGGTTTGACAGGGACCTTAAAGATCACCTTGTTCCAACTCCCTGCCTTGGGCAGGGACACCTTCCATTAAACTAGATTTCTCCAAACCCAAGTCCAATCTGGCCCTGAACACTTCCAGTGATGGGGCAGCCACAGCTTCTCTGAGCAACCTGTGCCAGGGCCTCGCCATCCTCACGGGAAAGAATTTCTTCTTAATATCTAATCTAAAGCTATTCTCAGTTTGAATCCACTCCCCCTTTCCCTGTCACTACATATCCTTGTAAATAGTCTCTCTCCATCTTTTTTGTAGTCATTCTTCACTGTTCCCATGTTCATGTAATAACAGGAATGTAAGTGAAAGTGAAATGACTGCTTCTAGCAATAGTTGAAGCTCCCCAGTGGTTAGGTCTTTCGGCTCACCCAATCACGTTTGCATGTCCTTCTCTGCAAACTGAAGCCATATTCTGATGAAGAAAGTCATTGCTATCACAAGCCCGGTGCATGAAAGGGATCCAAAATTTCCATCCAGTCTGTACCTTTAGAGTGCTTGGTCTATCCTTTCCGGACCAATGAGCTAGAGAAGTGGAGAAATATTTGAAAAATGAGAATAATGTTAGTAAAGTTACTAAAGTCCTCTTCAGAGGGAAAGCAGAATGTGCCTCTAAAACCCCTGACTATCTTCTGGTGTAAATATTCATAGTATAACCACTGGCATATCGGTCTCTGCCCTTGGCCCTGCCCTGGGCTTTCTGACCAGTAATGGAATATTTTACATAGGTCAAAACATTGCCTTTGCTAAAGGACATTTTATGGTCCACTCTGTCATGAGAAGAAAAATAATTCTCCTTCTTTGGCATATTTAGCATTGTGTGTCACTAACGTTGTGTATCACAGGTGTTAATGAATACTTCTAATTTCTCCAAAATTCAAGCACTGAACACAAGGAATAGGTTGAATAACTAAAATACATACAAATAATAACTTGAAATTTTCTAAAGGTCGTTTCAAATATGTTGCTCATTCACAGTCATCCACTCTGGGTATACTTTTAGTTAAAGATATTAAATATTTTCCTGTCCCCCTTCTCCCTTATTTAGCTTTCCAAGTTCCATATTTTTTTCTAACACATAAATTTATATGTTCCCAGCATTTTCTGTAGAAGCAGCTGTGTAACTCAGTATTAGGTTTTTTCCAACATATCTCTATTACAGCTATAGAATGTCTCTAATCTATTAGCAAACATACTGTTGTTGGTGTCACAGAGGACACCATTCGTGTTTATAAATGTTATGGATCAAAAAACTTGTCAACAACAATGCTTCAGAAATCACCGGAAAATAGTACTGGAGTGATTAAAACAAATGATTTTTCTTAGGTTCTTTTAAAAGTGTAGTATAATTCAATTTGGTAAGTTTTAGGTGGCCCTGGCTCTGTGGTTTGTTCAGAGGTCTGTATCCTTTGAATGAATTTCTCTTCTGTGAAATTTGATTGACGTCACTCCTTGTTTGATGGTGATGTGGTCAGCACTCACTGCAGCTCTCACAAAATGTACACCCCACCCACACATCGAGAGGGTGTTGGATATCGCTGTTCTGCTTATCCTTCACGGACTATTTCTAAGCTGAAGGCATTCAAAAGTACAGCCAACAAATAAAAAGAAGTTTAAAGAGAAATGCGTTTACCTTTTTGTCATCAAACAGACTCTGAAAACTAATCAAAATTTTATGTGTTTTACCTCTAAGGGTCTTTTGCTTTTTGTATCAAAGCGAACTCTCGAATTCAACTCTTGGGGATTAACCTTCAATTAAGCTTTTCTTTAAACTCTCTATATTTATCCATAATTATGAAATGCGGGCATAGGAGCAGAAAGATATGAGACAAAAGAGAAACTGAAGAGTTGGAGATGGGTATTTCAAAGCTATGCTGGCTATGCTCTGAAGTGACTTAAGGCATGTTTGTTCATTCAGAAATGCTTTAATTTTTATGCCAGCTCTTGTGTTTCTGCAAGATTTGTCTTGGGGAGCAAATAAGAAATATATTGCTGCTTCAGGGTTGGGCATGACTGTTGTGCTGCTTCTCTCATATTGGTCTCCAATTTCACATTTTTCTGTTTTATTTGTTATTTGTAGGGGTTTTTTGTTTGTTTTTTGTGTTTGTTTGTTTGGCTGGTTTTGGTTTTCGTTTTTTGGTTTGGTTTGGTTTACTTTGGTGTGGTTTGGTTTGGTGTGGTTTGGGGTTTTTTTTTGTTTCTTTTAAATTTTTTTGTAATTTTGAGAATTCACGTATGCACAGCAGACAAAATCAGATCTGATACTGGCAAGGCAGATAACTTTCTCTGCAAGGGTTCAAATGAATCTCAGTATCCAGTTTGTGAAGATACTGCTGAATGAGCGCAAGGACAGCTGGAATGGGAGTCCCTAGTTTGTATGTATTTTTAGATGGTCTGCAGTAGAATTAAAGTAAATCCTTGCTTATGCTGCTTGTATCTTTTATTTATCAGTTACCATTGTCCTTGCTTCAGCTTTAGCCATCCACATGCCAGCTGTCTAGTTAAAACTTATTATTTGTGCCCCACTTAAAGTCAAAACAGAAAGATGAGCTCTCCCAAAAGATGTCTCACTCCATATATCTTAGACATCTAATTTAGCATTTAGCTTTCTCCATTCACTAGAGACAGAGCTAAAGCAAGTGTCTAGTTCCATATGTATAATGTTAACTAAAATAAATGTTAAACTTAATTATTTTAATAACTCGATTAAAATTATCATCTGCATGGAAATATTTTCACTGAGTTCTGTAGGTTTGGGGATTGAACCCTATCGATTCCCCGTGCTTTTCCGTATTACTTTTATTTTCCTTAAGTAGTTTGAGAGAATGCTGTTAGGTGTTTGACCCTCTAACAAACGTATTCTGACGTCCTTTTTTCAGACTTTTTAAACCTTCACAAAAAAAATGCTTGATGTTAATCAAAATTTTCTGTATATTACTAAAAATCTTTCTAAGCTTTACTCGGATATTGATGTTTTATCATGTACAGGGTACTTTTTGCAGATATATAGGGACAAATGAGAATAAATACTTTAATACAAGATGCTTTTCTGTTCAGTTTGATGCCTCACTTCCAAATAACCCCTACAGAAAATTAGGAAACATGTCATTCTTTTACTAATATCCACAGTTGGTAGATACCAACAGAATTCAACTGACCTACTAGGAACAAAGACATTTTCTCAGAAAATGAGGGTTTATTTTGTCGTTTGGACCCTCCTTGGAATTAAACATAGATTTAAATGATAGAAACATTATGATGATTCAAAATAGGCGAGTATTTCTGAACACTTGTAGAGATGGCTTTATCATGAAGTCCTGTAAATGAACCACATATCAGCTGACTACAAGGCTAATTTCATTTCTTGTATGTCTTTTGGGTTCTTCGTTACTCAAAACTAATTCCATATAGACACCCAGATACAACAGAAGCAGAGGGCATATCAAGACATGAATTCAAAGAAAGAAACAAACAAAAAATTTAAAACTTTCTGAGGGATTAACCTTGGTCAGGGAATGCAAATTCTGGCTATATTTTATTCCAATTCAACAGTAAAATCTTGCTTTATTTTTGTATCTGAGTTTGGGCATATTTTGTGTGATGAAGTTCACTATTTGCAATTGGTGTACAAACTGGGAATTTATACAGCACAGAATCCTGATACCCTGGGACATGTTGTGGAAAACAGGTAACTCAATAGCTGAAGAGAAGCCTTGAAAATAATCAGAGTTCTTTGGAAACACATAGCATCTTTCACATCCTCAGAATTCTGTGAGATGGAAACTTGGTAACAAGTCTTATAGCATGAATTGGCTTATGACTTCTTCAACTTGAGGTTTACTTTTTCTCCTCCTTAGACTGAGCTAATGAACACCTCAGTGCAGACGAAAAATATGAATTTTCTTTTGCCTTTTGCATGAGGATCACACTATAGCCCCTCGGTCTGTAGCTTTGAAAGAAGAGAGATAGGTCGCTAGTCAGTCGTGTTTCTATTTGGTTTTACAACCAAGGTGGAACGGCTCTTTAATAGAGCGTGACTCAGAAAAGCAAGGCTATTAACTCCAAAAGTGTCCATAGGACTGTCCACGCCTATTTTTTCATCAACAGATACCAAAACTTAATGCTTAACTAAAAGCCAGACTTGGAAAACAAGCAAACAACAAATCAGCAAAAAACCCTGTAATTTTCTAGTCTCTGAGTTAATGTGAAATTTAATTTTTTTCAGGGTATTGGTACAATCCACAGTAAAGAGGGAGCAGCTGCAAAGTGCTTTCAAAATTAGAAAAAAAGTTCTTGAAAGTCTCATAGTACTGAGAATAGGAATGTGACTTGTCTGTATTGGAAAAGCAACCCCGGTAATAATAATGTGTTTCATTTAAAATTTAGCTACAGAAATATTAGTGAAGTTCTAACTGTTCCAGAACTATCACTAGGTAACATTTGAGGGACATAAACTGAAAATGGACACTTTTAGGCAATGCACATAAATTCCATTAATTTCCTTAGTGCTCTATTCTTTTTCAGACTTGTAAAGACCCAATTAAACCTTCTGCTCAGGTGCTTTGCCCAAGGTGGGTGTACTGGCTGGCAACTAGGTTATGACAATCTCATGTCAGAAGATGCTTTAAGCACAAGTTCACTGTATAATCAAAGGGAATTGGCTTACCTGATGCAAGGCAGCTTGTATCTCCAAATCCTGGCTCAGACATTTGACCCACGTTTTTTTCGCCAAATATAATTCCAATGGGGGAAGGATAAAGCCCTGATTTCCTTTGCTGGGATACAACTACATTTCTGATCCGTGACTGTATTGCTAAGTGAAATATCGATTTATGAAATCTGGGCTGACCCCTGCTTCTCCTTAAGCTACTCTTCAGTACAGGATGAAAAGGTGGAAACCAGAGATATGTTGCAAAGGAAGTGACAAGGCTTGGTTGCAAACATGAGCTGAAATAGATCTGTTATAAAATCCCAAACAAAACCACCGATTTTGCCATTAAAGTGAAAGGGCTGCATGGACAGAAGTCAGTGCTCTGTGAAGGTACTGCTCTCACAGCCATGAGGAATATTTTGCTTTGTATTCATCAGCTAGTTGGAATAAAGAAAAGACGGAGAACGTCCTTGGGAAATGTCTGCTCTTCGGGCCGTTTCGCTTTCCAAATGTGTGGCAGTGTGCTGGTTTTGGCTGGGGTAGAGTCAATTTTTTTTATAATGTCTGATATGGGTCTGTGTTTCGGATTTGTGCTGGAAACGGGGATGATAATACAGAGATGTTGTCATTATGCTGAGCAGGGCTTGCAGAGTCAGGGCCTTTTCTGCCACTCACTCCCCCACACCAGCCAGGGAGTGCACCAGGAATTGAGAGAGGGCAAAGCTGGGGCAGCTTACCACAAGTGACCACAGGAATATCCCATAACACACAGCACCACGCTCAGCATTCAATGCTGGGGGAAGAAGGAAGAACAATGGGGACATGACGAGGGATGGTGTTTGTATTCCCAAGTCACTGTTACTTGTGATGGAGTCCTACTCTCCTGGGAATGACCCTGAGCCCCTGTCTGCCCATTGCAAGCAGCGGAGGAATTCCTTTTTTTCATTTGCTCTGTGCCTGGCCTTATGTGTTTTGGGTATTTTTGTTTACCTTTTTGTTTACCTATTAGACAGTCTTCATCCCAAGTTTTCTCACTTATACTCTTCTGATTCTCTCCACCATCCCCGTAAGGGGAAAATGAGCAACTGAGTCCCCACCAACCGTGTGGGACTGAGCTGCTGGCTGGGGTTAAACCCTGACAGGCAGATATAGTAATTCTGTGGTGTTTTCCATTCTGTTTATGCTTTTCAGGCTTAGGTACTGAAGCAGTAGCATCTAGCCAATGTAACTTCACACAAACCAAAAGGATTGCATAAATCCCACGAGTCAGTGCTAACTCTCTTTCCTGAGCCTTCTATCAAGGGTGATAACTAGCACTGAAAAACCTGGATAAGGGATATAAGCAAGAATTAGATGAAGCCTTGGACTCAAAGGTTAGTCTCAGGGTGACTTAGGCTCCTAAATTGACACCTAGACAGGATTTAGACACCACAAGTCCAAACCAGAGGACTGGAAAACCTCTAGTCCATGTTCATTCAGCCTTTCTTATTTCTCATTTTGTATCAAAGCCCTCCTGATTGCCTCTGAGAAGCTTTTGAGACTATTTAGATGTAACTTTGTCTTGATAGAGACATTTTAGCACTCAGCTCATAACCACTTTCTTTGTCGAAATTGCTATCAGATAAGAGAGCATGCCTGGAAATCTGACAAAGTTATGATCATTTTCCTCCCCAAATAGAAAATTTTCTCCTGTATTTAAAATGCAAATTTCTGAAACTAAGGGCATTCAGATTAATTTTCAAGACTAAAACTGGAAGCTGCCTCAAAATGTGGGTGAAAGAAACAGGAAAAGGGAGTGCTGAGGAAACGGGTATTTTTTCATCTTCCTCTTGACGTTCTATTATTTTGCTGTAAATTTCTGATTCTTAGGCTACTGAGAGAGAAGAAATATCATCTTTCTATATATAGATATATATCTAGGAGTCTTTCTGATTTTGCCAATAAACTCGGAAGGAGGGGAGGAGCTGTGATTTATGGAACACATGAAGACATGCAGATTAACATAGAAATAAATGATAGAACATGAAACACTTGAAAAAAAAATATTAGCCTCGGATTTTTGGGCTCTGAAATGTAACAAAGTTTCAGGGAACAGCTTGCATTGCCTCCAAGCTTAAGGATGTGAGGAAGTCAACGCACCAAGCGACTTCTGGATGTTGCATCGTTATCCACTGCACATTCAGAACCTGGAAGTCTCTCACTCCCCACCCAACAGATGCAGTTACTGATATTTCCCTTTGTGGCTTTGACCAGCAACAAGGCTGAGGCAGCATCTCACAGACACAGGATTGAAGTTCACACAGACCCCTGGATTTCTAGTTTCACAAATATTCATATCCGTGGTTCCTAGAATACCAGTGTGGTCTCTGGCACACATTTTGACATAACCAAACAGAACGCACACACACAGCCATTGACACGTAGACCTGTGAGTCCTGTGACCACTGGTTCATTTCCCAGTTAAGAAAACCTCTCTTACACTGTGGTCTCTCTGGGTATTGACTCTTGGACTTACAGACACTTAGACCCTCAGACCCCTTGTCAGTCTCTGGCACTTAGGTCTTGCAGCATTCATACGTATGACAGAAGAAAAAAATCCAAAACTTCACAGGAGTAAAAAGTCAAGAAATATATTTAATAAGAAGGCAGGGCAGACTTCTGTGATCAGGCACAGGGTTCTATCAGGCAAGCCCATGGTCTGGTAGCTCTCTGGAATGTAACTGCCTCTTTCTATTTTGCTGCTTCTCCTCCCATCCCTCCTCTGGTGTCCCTCCCACCATGTTTAGCACTTCCATGAATGACCGCATCACAAGTTTTCCACAGTTCCATAATTCCCTTATGATATCTCATAATACTCATGTCAAGAGTCTCCCTTTTCAGGCTGACCCTCTCTAAGCTATGCCTAAGTAGTTTCATTAGTAGTCCATCAGCCACTGGCTGAAGAGCTCAGGTCTTCATTGTTGTCAACATTATTATGTTTTTGTTAACTCTGTGCATCTGTGTGTTTATCACTTTCCTTGCTAAATGTTGTTGCATATATACTGAATGGTCCTGAGCAAAACGACTTCCTGAACCAGAGGCTTTCACACACTGCTTTCATACACAACAAGCAGAAAAAATGAAAACTCACAGAAAAGGACTATCAGAAGCTCTGCATGATGATAATCATGGTTGGAACAAAGGCAGATCATAATTCAGAAACACTGACAGGTGTGAAAGCTTGACATTTCCTTGTCACGTTCTGGACCGCAGAACACCAACATCCATCCTGTTGGGGGTCTAAAGTGCAGACTCTTCCCTTCCTGACACCAAGGAGATTCATGCCTTCAGAGACATAGTACTGAAGACCAGGAGAAGGACTAGGGTGTCCTGGATGGATGTAAATTTTATGCAAGATTTCTACAGTAAAGATATCAAATTTCCCTTTTCACTTAGGGCAAAAGAGCAAGCACTTTGAGACTCTGCTTCCTGTGTTTCTGTACTAGCTCTTTAAAATATCTCATATAGATTCCTCTTTAGTCAACAGTATGGTATCACCAGAGGATGATTCATTTAATGTATTTGTGCATCTATCAAAGCATGATACTTAGGAAATCTTTCTCTAGGGGTAACAGTTCTCTCATGCTATAGAGGAGAAGAGAAAACTACTTTAGGTATAAAAATTCATGGTATGGTTATTGACAAGCAGATACTATAGTTCTCAGGCTGGATACCCATAACATTTCTTCCCAGAAATTGATTAGGTTTAACATTTAAAAGCAGGATTTACACTGCAAGTTTATATTATTTCCAATCAGTAAGAGATAATTAAATTGACCACAGAGACACTGTAGGTGGAAGTTTAGCTGTCTCAAGGAAGCCTGTTTCCTATCCACATATCTGTGTGTGTACTGAACTTCAGGAATATTTCCTTTATATGTAGATGTTTTGGTTTCGCTGGCAGTATGTGTACAAGCTGCAATATAATTTCTTTTCCTGTTCAAGTGAGAAGAAAAGATAGGTAAAACAAAACGATGAAGTATTAACTGGTTTCTTGTAGATTGTGAACTCAGGCACTAAAATATTCGGTAACTTGCTTACAGTCACACATATCCTATTTGCTACAATTCTATTGAATTTACCTCTTCATCAACTTAATTTTAATCTCCAGATTGTATTTCCTCCACTGACGTTTTTAATAGAGATTTTATTTTGCTATATTATAGTCTCATAATTATGTTTCAGTACACATTACCCAGTATATTATGTAAAACATAGCACTTCGCAGAAATGGGCCATCACTATCACACTACATATTTAGAAGAGATATTAAAATTACCACATTTTTTGAAATACTTTTTAAAATTAGAGTGCTCAATAGTAAACAATAAATTGGATTATTCAAGAATAATTGGTTCAACAAATATCCTGTGCTATTCTTTTTCCAGTTCTTCCTCATAGGCATGAGTACAAAAGCAAAAGCCTTCTATTGATTAGCTCATCAGTCTTAAAAGAAGGGAGAATCATCTTTTCTAACAGACCAAGAAATTCATCCATCAATTACAGCAAGACATAATCTTCAGTGGCCTTGGGTGAAGCATATTCTGATGGAACTACAGCCCCAAGCAGACGTATTGCAGATAACTGCTAATATTTTGCTTTTGCATTTCTTTGCCAAGAAATCTCACAGATTTGTAGAAGCTGGTATGTTACTCACATATAGGAGCATAGAATATACTTTTCTCAGTTTTGTGCATCTTGAATATTACCAGGTGTTTCACAGCTATGGCAAGTCCTAGCTTTTTTTTTTCCCCAGGATATCTTTGTTTTATCTGTGCAGTATTAGAGCATTCAAGGCAGAACCAGTAAAAATACAAAGTTGAGTAAAATTGTATGACATGTATTAGCTGGTTCAAAAGGTTCTTTAATATCTTACCTGCAACCTCAGTATTCACCTAGCTACTTATTTTGTTGAGATTTAGGTCAAAGATCAATTACCTTTGTAATTAAGTCATATATCACAAAAAAAAGTGATTCTGAGAAAGTCCAAGACCAACATGCATCATTAGAAAAATTCTTTAAAAAAAAAAAAAAGAAAGAATAATTTCTAATTTCCTCTACAGGAGGAACTCAGTCATATCTGTCATGTTACTGCAGACACATACCATCGAGTAATGTTTCTCTCCTAAAGGTTCGTTCATTTTCTCCTTTAATTAATTTCAAAGTTTTGATGCCAGTTTTATTTTCTACAATAATCTGAAAATGTATTGTCTTCTTGTTCAACAGAGTAATTTTTACTTTTAATTAGGAAAGTGTGCATCATATAGACTTGCAAGAGCTCATGAGAATATGAGCTTAAAGAGATTTCTATACAAAAGCCTGTTTAACAAAGATGGTCTTGTTGATGGCTTTGGGGTTTGTACTGCCAACTGGATTTCTGAACTGCTATATGGCCTTGGGCACGTCATTTCATCTTCCCATGCCCTTAGCTACCCTTCAGTCCTTTACCTTTCCCCACTATTTAGGCTATTAACTCTCCGATACAAGGATTTTCATCTTGCAGATTGGTGTATGGTGTCTAGAACAGCTAAAACCCTGTTAGTCCTTGATGCACTGCAGTAATATTAAATAATTTCATCTAAGCATGTGGAGTAATTAATTGTGAAGCTGGACGAATAATTCTAATTATATAATGAAGAACACAGTCTCAGTAATTTTACAACACTGTCCCAATAATTACTATTTCCTGTACCACAATTGCCACAGGGAAAATTAGTAGCTGATGGAAATCCATGGTAGAAAAGCGGAGATGAAGAGTCAAATTTCAAACATTTTACTTTCAGTGCTTGCTCAGATGCCTACTTCCTCCTCTCCAGGCTTCTCATCTAGGGCTGGGATAATTCTGTGCTATCTTTTGACACCGTGTGTTTAAAATGATCACTGTCAGCTCTTCCAGGAAGTACCATTCCTTGTGAATTCAAGCAGAAATTTGCTGAGGAATATTCTGTAGGCTTGAGGTCAGAGGGAGGGAGTTGGTAAGAGTCCTCATGCAAAGTTTTCTGATACCAAGATTTGCCGACAGTAACAGTCATGTCCTCTAAAGCACCCTGTTCTAGATGATCCTATCTGAGTAGGCAAGCTAAGCTATATGATCTCAAGAGACCCCGTCTAACGTCAGTGATCCTGTGATTTATATCCAGAGGTTTTTATATATATTTATTAATACCTGATAAATAATACTAATAATATGGGATGCTCGCCTGTTTTCAAAACATGACACCTGTGCAAATTTTCCTTAATTTCATTATTTCCTACTGCACTAGCCTTCAGAGAAAGTCTGCTTCAGTCAATAAGTTGGTAAGGTTCAGTCTTCTGTAAGATATAATATCCTTCATGGCTATGGAACCTTTCCAGGACTAATATTCAGACTAGTTTTCCTTCTTTGTTTTGAAAATCACTTCCTAGGCATTGTTGCAGCCACAGTACAGCCAGAACAAACATTTTGCATTCCTTTCTGACCTTCCCAGTTCCACCTTTCACTTGCGATTTCCTCTACCACCTTCTCCACAGCAGTGGAGGAAGAATGGAAATATGGATTTTGGTCAGTTCATCACATGTTGTCTCTGACACTCCTTCCTCTGAAGTAGGAGGACTACTCCCACTCTTCCCTCGCTCCACTGTGGGCTCTTCTCATGGGATCACAGGTCCTGCCAGGATCCTGCTCCACCACTGGCTTCCATTGGAGACACTCCATTGCTCCTTTAGGCTTCCCCCTGCTCCAGCCTGGGCTCCTCGAGGGGCTGCAGGTGGATCTCTGCTCCCCCGTGCCCTCCCTGTGCTGCAGGGGCACAGCTGCCTCACCATGGGCTGCTCCAGGGGCTGCAGGGGAATCTGAACTCCAGAGCCTGGAGCAGCTCCTGCCCTTCCTTCTGCACTGCCCTGGGTGTCTGCAGGGCACTTGTATAGTCTCACTCTTCTCTCTAGATATTGTTGTCTCCCATCCTTACACCTGTCATTCCCGAGGCACTGCTACCACCGCTGATGGGCTTGGCCTTGGCCACTGGTGGGTCCATCTTGGATCCAGCTGGCACTGGCGTGATCAGACATTCAGAAACTTCTGGCAGCTTCTCGGAGAAGCCACCCCTGCAATCCCCCATTACCAAAATCTTGTCAGCAAACTCAATATGATGGTTTAGGACCTTTTCAGGACGTACTGAAGAACTATAAGAAAACCACTCAGATACATAACCATAAACAGGACTGGGTGGCATTTATCAGTTTCATGTATAGCACCAAGAGTTGTATATACCTTAGCTAATCACTCTAGCAAAATAATCTAACTAAGTTAAGTTTTCTTTATAGTATGTGGGGATGAGTAATTATTTTTAGCATGCGTCCCTTAAGCTTATTTGATTTATATTAATAAGAGACACTTGACTATGTCTAGTCCAGTGAACCCAAATCTCACTTTTTTCTAACAGGTCATTCTGTCATTTCTTGTCTCCTTAGCTTCCTTATTGCCCTATCCCAACAAAATATCAAAGGAAAGCATACCTGGGCTTCTTTTAAGGCTCTGCATACCCGAAGGCTATATGAGTGACAAGGCAAAGTACCAGCTTTCCTGTGATAAGCACCACAGGTTTTTTTGTCAGGGGAGGGAGGAGTCAGGAGGATTAGAGAAATTAAACTGAATTGTTTTGCACATAAATACCTATGTGTTTGTCTGGTGTGCTACAAGAGAGATTGCCTTTGGGCTGTTTTATGTGCCAGCTGTTTGGGGAATTGTGTTTTGTTGCTGTTGTTTTTTATCCCTTTCCTCTCCTGTTTATGAATTATTGTAGCTTGTATGATCCAGCTTTGGGGTGTGTGTGTCATGGTATCATTTATTTATTTGTTTGCTTATTCGGCTTCTTCTCTTTACCTTATTCAGCCTTTTAGAATGAGGAGAAGGTGTAATGGCAACTATTGTGTATAAAGAAAATAACCCTGGGGTGCACCAGAGAGAGTTGAGGGATTTAATGAAATCATTAGGATATAGTTCTTAGATATTTTTACACCGTAGCTATTCAGGGAGAGGAAGAAGCCACTCTGTAAAAAATAGGAATTTTCCAGAACACAGGACAATATTCAAATAGTTATTAATGATTATTAATAGAAATAAGGAAGAGGGAAAGTCTCTTTAATTACCATGTCTCAGTAATTAATAAAATTATCTTCTTCTCTTGTAATCAGATAGGTAAATTTAAGTTACTGTGGGAAACACAGGAAAAGGTAAAAGGATTTTAGGGCCTGAGAATTAAAAGCAGGTTTCAGAATTATAGGTAAAGAGTTTTTAGAGATCAGCTTCGCCTGCAGGAACTTTAAGAAGATACAAGTATATAACAGGCAAGGACACTGAAACAATGGTTCAAGCTTCTACGTTCAGCTGAGACAGCTCTTAGAGTTGCAAAAATTATGCTTAGTAAGATAGATAAAGTTGAACTGAATAATGGAATACTGTGCAAGGCTTAAAACAAGCAGGTATTGTTTACAACAAGCATACGCGCACTATTAGAGATTGGTTAAGAGAACTGTCAGTAATTTTTATAAGAATACCATTGGCTGAAAAACCTTTAAGACTGGTCTGTAACCAGGAAATTCTTTGGAATTCTGGGGCTACGCGAGCTTGTATCGTCTCCTGTACGTGAGATTGATAAAATAATTAAAAGAGCTCATGGAGCGTCAGTCCCAGGTCCTGTTTGCCTAATCGGCGACAAGTTACCTCCTTTTCTGAAAGCAAACGGAATGTCCTCTGACTTTTTTCACTGCTTTTCTCCATAGTCTTTATCCTGCCAGGGGAGAGGCACAGGAACTGATGTGAGTATTTCTATGCATTATGTATAGACTCTAAGGATGTACTTTCTTTGCTCAGATGCAGATGTCTACTACGCAGATGTCTTCATCAAAGCTCATCATTCTAATAATCCTCTCTAATCCTTGGAGGAAAATAGTCCATTTTAAGGGTTATTCCTCTCATCATAATGCAGTCATTAAAAATATATGAGAGTTCATACACTAGGTCCTTTTTTTTTCACTTCGTTTTGTCCTTCTTAGTTTTTTTTCTTTGATAATAAAGAAACTTCAGATATAAATGTATGGAATATTTAGCTAAAGACAGGTGAGATAAATCTCAACCTGATCTATCTATTCACACAATTATAAGTTATACCATCAAAACAACCTAAAAGTTACACACTGCGACTCACACCTGCAAAATAAAAGCCTCTTTTTTGTATTTTAGGTGTCTGCCTTGACAAGACAGCTGATTTTTTTTAACCAAGACACTTCTTATATACTTGAAGGAACAGGGGAAGGATCCATATGTACCAGACTAATTGGACATTAGATGATATAACATTTAGACTTATATCAAAAAATTTACTTTGTCAGTACTCTTATGATTCAAACATGAGATGTATATATTCTATTTTTGAAAAAAACCTCAGGATAAGAGCTACTAGGCCCCGAGAACATGAAAATATCAAGCAAATTTTGGCCATGAATATTTGTTTAACCAATCATTTGGATCTTTGATCCATCTGAGACCAGGTACTATGTTTTTTGGGCAATGCCTGAAGTAGGCTCTCACTATAGACTTTTATAGCGAAGCAGTGTAAATATGTGAATGTATTATCACAACACCAATTAAAACAACAACAAAAGAATTCATTGATTTCTGTACAAATTAAGGTACTTGCTGATTTGCATAGACACAATTGAAACAACAAACTCAATGAGAAAAACAAACTTCCTAAGTATCTTAATGATCATTTAATTTTACATTTGGTAACAGATACCTTTTTTTGTTATACTGATAAAATGTAAATTATAATCAACTGATTTTAAATCTTAAAAGTACAATTTTGTGCATTTTAACTGACATGGGAAGCCATGTGATGGGTGGTACATCTCATTCTGTGAGTGACTGAAATATGGCAGTGATGTTTTCGTTCATATTTTTGATTGTGTATGGCAGATGACAAAGACTAAACCAGACTAAAACCTCCAAATAGAGTTTAAAAAGGATGTGCCTTAATCTCTAATTTTAAATTTTCACATAGGGTAATAGTGGTTGTATTGTAGCTCTATATGGGCTGGTGAATACGTCACTTACAACCTTAAGGTTGTTCTAACCTGAGGCATAGTGGTGTGGTCCTCTAGAAGAGGAGAAAGACTGGCACAGGGAAACTTCAGCTCGCCCAACAAAGGTGCCACCTTTACCAGCTTGGTGCTAAAAGAGACTGAGGCAAAGTGGCCAAACTGTAGTTTACATTTTGGGTTCAAAATCTGGAAAAGTGCATGCTTTAACAGAGATTTTGAAATTGACTGATTAAAGTATTTAAAGCTGATCATCTTCCCCTTCGTTATTTTCCTATGTTGATATTTTTGTATATTTTTTTTCTTCAGCTAGTCCTACTGGCAAAACACAACTGCTAAAATCCTTACTGATCACAAGTTCAGTTAAAGTTCAGGTAGAGATACATTTGAAGATTGGAATAGACAGAAGAGCTATTTAGTCTTGTGACTAGGTGTGACGAATGCCAAACCAGTGAGAATTACCTTTCTATTTATGTTGTATAAGAATCTAGCCTTCAGCATTCCAAAATTTTAAGGAATCATTATCTTCCCAGGTGTTCTTCCAACTTAATTTAATCTAAACTTAACATAATCTTCGCCATGCCTTGAATTTTTTTGCTAAATTTCTCTGGTTTATTCCATCAATTCATTTGACTTCTAAATCTGAGAAGTAAGAAACTTGTTTTAAAATCAAAGATATTTTTAAAACAGAATCATAGACACACACAAATTCTAACCTTTGGGTAACCTGGGACCAGTTTCCTCTATAGTCAATCGGAAAGAATAAAGATGGTGCAGACTTCAGCCTAATGCCACCAAATTTACTGAAAGTTAGCTTGAGGTCATGGTAAATTTTGTTGATCAAGATCATGAGATACTACAGACTTAGAAGAATCTGATTAGTGACTTTCCAGTTACCAGCATCCCTAATTAATAGCCCAAGGCAAGCACTAGCTGTGCACATGCTTCATGAGCACTTGCAGGCAAATTCACATCTGAACCATGCTGTCTGAGATGACTTCTGTCAAGAACTTCAACATAATAAAATCCAGTTTTCCAGTCAACTTTTTCCCTGACTAATGGAATCTTGCAAATATATTACTATCAGGACAAAAGCTATGTGGCCACCTACAGCTTTCTGTCAAGACTTTAAAAAGAAATACCAACTGTGCTGTAATAAGAAATCAGCTTGGCAAAATATTCCAAAAAGCAAGAACTTCCAACTCACTGAAACTCTACTTAAGTTATTATATGCTTGAATGGCCCCTGGAACAACAGATAGCTGTGCAATTAATGCAAACCTTGTCATCCTTCTCCACCTCGCTTGTCTCTGCACAGACCAGTAATGAGGCTCCTTTAGACACAGAATGTGTGCAAAGCTCTGACAAACCACCTCAGTATGCAAAAAAAGCTGAGGAGAACCACAGGAAACATGACCACAGTAGCAAAAAATTTCAGCCCTTTCTATATTCAAACTTCGTCTCTTGGAGTCAATTTGCACTGAGGTGGAAGGATGTACAGTCCACTCTTGTTAAGTATTTGTTGCCAAGGGAAATATTTTCATTTTTGAGGAACAAACCAACAAAGTCAGAAGGGGAAATCTTTCTATTTTTCATGGACTAGAGCTATTTCCCTCTGAAGATCTATCGTATGTCAGGTGGAAAAGTTAGTGTCTGAATTTCCTGTTCAGATGAGAAAGCATTAGCCAGTAAACCATTTCCTAATCAATTCTAAAAAACCAAACCAAAACAAAACAAAAAGGAAAAAGCAAGCGCACCTGTTTTCTAAAATCACTAAATAACACAGTGATGGAGTTTCTGAAAAACTTAGTTTTGAATTATCCATCTTTAAAACAAACTTGTTTCATAGACTAATCACATGCTTTATTCACTCTCTTCTTGCACATCCCTTTTTATAGAACTCAATTTTGCAAATTACTCCACTGTGCAATTGACCTCACTTCTAGAAAATACTGTCTTTCTTAAATATTCTACCTTGGTCTTTTCAGTTTGAAGACATTATTCCCTATAATACCATCATTAACCACCTTAAATAGTTCCTCCAGCAATTTCATGTTATCAAGTATTTATAGACAGTTACTATCATCCTTATTTCGTGAAAGAGGTTCATATAGCTTCGTAGCTTCATAGATTATGAAGCCAGGAGGGACCATTGTGAACATCTCATCTGACCTCTCTCATAACAGAAGTCGTAGTACTTCCTTGAATTCATTCTCTTTGAACTAGAACATACCTCTTAGAATATTTTGATTTAAAAATTTCTAGCATTAGTAAATCTACAAAAATCCTAAGTAAGCTGCTCCAGTGGTTAATCACTCTTCCTGTGAAAAGTATTGCTTCTTTCTGCTCTGAATTTCTGCAGAGCTGGATCTAAGTAAGCACAGTGTGTTTCCATTACATAGGTGAGCAAACCGATGATAACACAAGAAGCGAGTGGGGAAATTCTCCCAGTTTTGATTCATGGGTGCTTTGAAATCCAGCTTGGCAAGAAAGTCTTGCCTCTGTGCAAGGTAAGAAGGGTATTCAGAGGGGCTAGACCCATTCTAAATCGCAGAATTATCATAGAAATCTTTTGGTTGGAGGGGACCTTAAAGATCATATAGTTCCAAGCCCCCTGCCATGGCAGGGACACCTTCCACTAGGTCTGCATGTTACTGATCCTGTGGCCTAATTCAGCCCATTAGTATCGTTGTGCTAAAAAAAATACCTTAGTGATTTTGGGGTTCTTCTCTCCACGAAGAGTCGGAAGCATGCAAGAATATTTCATG
The DNA here is from genome assembly GCA_013398115.1 of Falcunculus frontatus. Classification (NCBI taxonomy): domain Eukaryota; kingdom Metazoa; phylum Chordata; class Aves; order Passeriformes; genus Falcunculus; species Falcunculus frontatus. Next base: position 384,255 of record VZRV01007584.1, read on the forward strand.
AAAAGCAGAACATTTCACCAGTGTTGGTAGGGTGTTAGAGATTTCCATTTTGGCCTTCTCAGTACTCTCATACACCCCCTTTCAGCAAGTCGCCCAATCTCCTCTGCATCAGCTCACTTGTCTTCAGTCAAACTCACTAAGCAGACAGACGTGAGTCAAAGACAGTAATTCATATCCAGGAAGTACTTAGTGAACTCTTAGGAAAAGACGTAATGCAGTGCTATAATTGCAGAAAGTCGGTTTTTCTCTCCTGTTTCTCACTTTTGTCAAGACAATTTTTAGCTGGTGTTTCTTGATTTGTTTCTGGTGTGAAAAGATCATAAAGCATCAAGAGTAATTTCTATTTTTGTTCCTATTTGCAGCCCTTACCACTCTTCCTAGAATTGGAGTACCTGCCTGCAATCATGTCGCATTACCTATTAAGAGGCATCTGAGTGCTGCAAGAATGGACTAAAAATGAAGATGGCACTGCAGCTGTCACACACAATGGTACATTTCTAAGCTGTTTGTGCTTGTTTTGTGCAACCCGAGATCAGGAATTTCATCCACTACAGAACATCAACTTGCTAAGCACAAATCCTTCATAGCCAAAAAAGTCACTATCGATGTGAAGCTGTGATCTAAACAAGCTGATATAAATAGAATGGAAGTGAGCCTAATGAAGATACTGGGTCTCACAGAGATGTAGCTGTATAACAAATGAGGGATGTTAGGAAAATCATGCTCAGCTGTGGAGTCAAATTCAACATTTCACCCTGTGCTTGACTATGAGATAAGAAAGAACTTGGAGTGTTAAAAAGAATATTTCAGAATGAAAAAGAATAATTTCTCCTACTGGACAACTTTAGATCCATTCCCTGAAAAGGCTGTATGCTGGGGGAAAAAAATAATACAAGATTCTAGATAAATGCAGATTAAAATGACCTGGTTAAATATTAAAAAAACCCCAAACCAACAAACAAACAAACAATAAAATATTTAGAATTAAAAATTCCCAACTCCTTTCAAAGAGTAACCAAGGATGTGGTTCGTCTGCCTCAATCTAACCTTCTGAGTATGGATCTGAGATGATCACCGTCAATTTCATGAGTTTAATACAGGAAAATGGGCAACATCTGGATATAATTCATTCCATCGTAAGAGAAAGGCCTACAATAAATGTGTTGCCACTAGTCATGCCTCTTTCTTTTGACTGATTATAGACAGTGTTTCAAACAACTGGCTCCAACTCAGACATGAAATTATCATGTATCTGGGGTTAGAGTAGATGAAACATAGCACTAAACCCTTTTAAGTAATCTCTATGCAGGAATGGAGTAAGAGCTCCCCCAAATTTGAAGAAATTGAAGACCAAATCTGATCTGTTCTATTTAGTCTCTTAGTTTCATACCACTATTCTCTGGGGAGAAAAAAGGCGAAAAAGAAAAGATGATATGGAAAGGACCTCTTGATTTTTCAGTTATATCATTTGGATTGCATATAAAAAGAGTGAGCAGGACATACCCATTTCTAAAATTTACCATATAATTTAGAAATCCTATTTTTTTTATTGTTGTAATGAATCAGTACATATCACAAGATGTTTACAGCAAAATAGAAGAAATGTATGAACAAAGGATCCAGCTATCAATCCCTAGCTATATATTAACAATTAAAAATTAAGATCATTGTTTTAGGGAGAAATGCAGACCATTTATAATTCAGCACTGTCTAGGACATTGCTTACACAAAACCCCATGATTTGTAATGTTGTTCAAGGCTACATTTCATCATCTTGCTATCGGATTCAGATTACAACTTCTTCACCTTTAACATCTGTACTAGAGTCTTGTGGAAGGTACTTCACAGGAAGAATCTGGAAATTATACACCAGAGCCACAGAGAGTTACTTTGGATTATATGGACCTGCTGAGCTCTAGCTGAAGATGCTAAACTGAGGACTTTTGTGAAGACCCAAGTTTCAAATATTGTTCAGTTATTTCTGGATGAGGAACAGTAAAAGATAACTTTTGCTCATATCCTGAAACACTGTCTTTAAACAGAAGTTACTGATTTTACAAAGGAACATTGGGAAGTAAAAGTTTCTGTCTTGGAAAAAAAAAAAAACAATTTTCTCTCTTGACAGGTACTGGGCATCATGGGTGCTATGAATACCAATCTAACTGTAGAAAATTTTTCAGTTCCCTCTCCAAAACAACAAAATCAAACTCAACACTGTAAATGACATTTACCCAGCTTCTTTGCAAGACAAAACCTTACCCTTTCTTATTCTTTTTTTTTTTTCATCTGTGAAATAGAAACAATCAAATTTGCCTGCTTCAAGCCATGTTGACAGGTGATGAGGTAGATAGATATTGCAACTTCTCATAATTAAGAAAGAACTTAATTTAATAATTTTATATATGGTGGTTTTTTTTTTTTTTTTTTTTGGCTCTAGATCTGTTGATTGTGTGGCAATTAAGATTATATCCCAGATAAATAGGGAGAGAGAGAGAGAGACTCAAAATTCTCAGCCCCCAAATCTCATGCATTGTAAGCTACTGCCCCAAGAGCAAATAATATTTGGTATGTTCTTCAATCCCAGCCAAGTGGATTTTGCCAGGACCTCAGGGGCAGGAAATTCCAGATAATATTTACAGCAAAGAATATGTGTAAGAGGGAAGGGATGGAGAGGGATAGAATATATTTATTTAAGCTCTAGCCCATTTTAATTTCCAGGATTTTGTCTACATGCTTTACTGATCCTGTGCTCAAAAATTAGACTGCTCTCTTTAAGTCTTATACTCCTGCTTTGGCTTTGAAGCTGTTACAAAGCTGGCAGCTCGAATGTGGCACAGCCACGCGGGTATATTTTAAAGTGTCAGAACTAATACTAAGCCTTTCACTGTTGCAAAAGAAATGTAATTTGCTTTGAGGGGTGGACTTATTATTGAGAAACATTGTTGTAATCCAAATTTTTCATTAAATCTCTCTCCCTCCTTCTTTCCTTCTTTTGCTCTCTTTCCCTCAGACTTCAACATACATGAACTCACAGACACCTATACTCACAGGCACATTCACGCCTCATTCTTTTTCTCTTCTAGCCCCCCTTATACCAAAAAAAATGGAGCCTTTTGATATCCGAAGGAACTGGCAACTTGATATAATACAACATTAAAAAGGAGAAGATAGCAATTCTGAAATCTTCTAGGTATTGTTTTTCGCTAGCTTTCCAAAAGAATAATGTCCCATTTTACTGCTTAAGCATAAGCCAGGTTGTGCTAAAACACAACAACATGTTTTACTGGACTGTGTTGTCCTGATGCAATAATCTTAATGCATGAAACTTTTCATTTTGTACAAAACTAAATATTCATTAAACATGATGTGCCACACCCTTATACTGTCATAAAATGAGACAAAATATCATTAGTTTACAATGCTCATTGACAATGAAGGATGAGAGAGTGAGAAAAAGATAAGGAAAAATTTTCCTGTAATCAAAATGATGTGTTTTTCAGAGCTCTGGTTCTGTGATTTGTCCTTTCACATCAGCATTTTAGGACCCTAAGCAGGAAGACTTGAGTAGAAAGAAATGTGGCAAATTTCCACCTCTGGTCTTACAGAGCACACAGTTCAGCAATGCCCCAACACAGTCACTCCCCCCTCTGGCATCCAGCTCTGCCTTATAACCATGACCTGTGCCAATGCTAAACAAAAAAGTCTTTATCGCACGTCTGCTCAGCTCCAAGACTTCACACTGAGACCTCCAATGCAACACTTTTGAGGAACAGCTGGTGGCAGGAGGACGGTGCTCTACAGAGTCTGTAGCAGTTCTGAATTTCAGATGGGTTTGGAGGTCATGTCCGCAACTGCAGAGCTGACACAGCCACCAGGCAAAGATCACGAACCACTTAGTCCCTTGTCCAAATGTGTGACATAGGAATATATAACATAGAGTCATAGAATCATGGAATAATTTGGGTTGGAAGGGACCTTTTAAAGTCCAATCCACCCACAGTGAACATATATACACACACATATATAAATATATTCTTCATTGTCCCTTGGTTTGTTGATACTAAATTACACATTCTTTTTTAGAATGTAATTTGGAATGAAGTTGGACCTCTCACTATTATCATGGAGAAGAGCCAGACAAGTAGAAATGTCATTCTCTTTGATCTAATATATTTTTGACCGCCAAGATAAAAAGTTTGCCCTTTCACTCACTTGTGAAATAACTCAGTGACTACTGAATCCACGAGAAGGCAAAGAGAAGCATTAGCCCTGAGCACATCACTGCTTCATCAGCACTGTTCTTGCTTTACCTTCAAAAAAAAGACTGTGTAACCACAAGAATAAGGCTGAGCATCACTATTGTTTGAGGTAATCACTCATATAAATAAATATGTGAGCAATTTTCCAAAGTGGAAGAGTAGGGTCTTGAAGCTCTCTTTTCTTTAAAAATTATATTAATTCTTCTTGATATTATTATAATGTATTAACCACACTGAGTTCCTGTTCCTTTGTTTTAATAGCTGGCCTTTGTTATTAATAGGAAAAAAAAAAAAAGAGCTAGGTGTTTTAATTCTGTCTCAAGGCTTCAAAATTGTTATACTAGTTTTATAAATTACTTATTTCTATTAATCATACACTTACCACTCATTAATCAAATTCATACTTTAAAGTCATGGAAATAGGTTTTTTTTCAAGTGTAAATTTAATTCTTAGAGAAAAGCAGAAGCACTGAAAAGAAAACCCTAAATCAGTTTGTCTGTAGATAATAGCAGTAAGAAAAACATCTTCTTATTAGCAGCATCTATCTTGGCAAAGTTTAATAAAAAATTCAGTGTCCATAGATGCTGACAGTTTATAGTTTGTTAATGAGAGAAGAAATTATAATTTATCTGTATTTCAAATTGTCATCAGGTATCTTCTTGAACGATCAATGCATTTTAATACTCGTCTGCAGAGAGAAATGCATTTGTCTTCCAAGGATATGAAAATTAGCTAAGAAATTTGTGAGATAAGGTTGTACTGTGGTTTCTATATCTTTTGTTTATACTTTCCCTCCTTATGTATATACATATGTATCTATATATAAATTCTTTCTGTATATTTATACATATATATACATACATGCACACACACATTTATATATATATATTTGGATACACATGGATGGAGCAAATCTGGGTCAACAATAAGTATTACAGTCTGAACATTGCTCAGATTTACTATGGAATCTTCCATAATAAATGTAATAAATTTAATTATGCATTTCTTGTTTCTATCTCCATGTGAGTATCTGTGCACAATGGCATGTGTACATGTGTGCATAAAGAAGAATTTGCTTACAGCTGTCTGTATTCACGCTTGCTTACAGCTGAATTGGATGGATCCCAGAGTAAAAAGAACAGTACCTAATCCAGGGACCACCCATGGCCCTTGAAGTTGTTAAACATCAATAGGATTATCTTGAAAAACCTAGAGAGGAGAAATATTCTTCGGTTTCCATGTAGACAAGAGGTTGTTCTTTGTTTTTTAAATAAATACTCTCAATGTTTCATTGGTTTTCAAATTGCCCTTCCTGTTCTGTCTGTACTGTCTGCATTTTGCATAGGGTCTCATGGGCAAAATTTAGCCAATGTTATAATGAAACATACCACACTAATCATGCTCCTGTTTAACCAAAGGCACCAAATTTCTCATTCTTAGGATACTTCCCTCTTTTATCCATACCTCTGTACAACAGCCACATATCTGCTTCTTGTATTGCTGTTACAATATTAAAATTAGGATTTTAATGCTCATGCAACACTGATTAGAGGCTGTTTTTAAAAAAATCCTAATTCCCAAACTCAAATGGAGATTTATATCTGAAAGCAATGTGTAAAATTTAAATTACGAAGTAGCAGTATTAATTATTATTCTAAATTGCACCATTTTGCTTGAGGAAAATTTGGGTTTGCCATTTACTTTATTTACCAAAGCAAGTGCGTTCCGACCTTGATTTTCAAACTACTGTTAAGCAATTCTTCCTAAGCTTTTGCAAAGATCTCTCCTTTGGAAGGTCTAACACAAATATTTAGAGTTTTTTGCAGGCTGCAAATATAAACAAGGGCATTTTCACATTTTAAGAGATACAGATGATATAGGAAAGGCTAGGACATAGCTTTTGCACAAATATAAGTGTTTTGCCTCTTCCCATCCCTGTCCCATTTGAGAATAAGTAGCAACAAAAAATGTTTCTTAACACCCAATGGTGTACTTAGTGCTGGCAGAAGTATGTGTCTTCTATGGATTTATGGTGAGAAATGTCAATATCAAAAGTGTTTGTGACAGCTCTTATCTCTGCTCTGTTGGGCTTCACATGTATTAAAGCTGAAAGCCAACTTGTTTTTTCTTATTTTATGTTTGTTTTTTGCAGCTCAGACTATTCAACCGTCACAACAAGGTCACACAAACGCATGGCGGATGTTACGAGTGGAATCGTAAAAGTTTGGCCATTTACCTGAAATGAACCACACATGAGTGTTGACTATTTAAATTCTCCTATCAAGAGTACAAAACATGAGAGTTCTAGCACTGGTTCAGCTGAGGGATTCTCCTTGCCTCTACTGCTTCTCTAATAGTGACCATGGAAGATGCTTAGGGAAGTGCAAAAGAAGTGCAAACAGTAAGATATTGTATAATTAAACTGCATGGAGAGTGCCACTACCCTGAGGAATGTTTGTGAACAGGGTTCATTCCTTACAAAGTTTAAATTCAGCCTGCATTTTAGATTGGTCTTCACTGCCTTATCATTGACTGTTTCAGTGGGAACATTTTATGAAAAATTAAATCAATTAATAAAAATTAAAATGTCTTCAAAAAATTTCTGGACAATAAATAATCAGATATTGTGCAGACCCTAGGAAATAAATAAGAGTCTTATAATGTAACTTCAGAAGTGCTAAGTCAAAATCCGCCATCCAAATAGCAGAGCTGTGGTAATAATTAGGGAATCCAACGCCATGTTTGCCAACATAAATGTTTCTGACAAATTCTCTATACATTCACAGAGGTTCATAAATGCCAGAAGCAGCAGCTTCTAGTGAATGTGAATTCAGAAGGGATGACATCTATTCTGTTGTCCAATGTTGTCACCGTGTGCTGATTACACCAATAACAGCATTTTTCACTTCTAGAGCCTTTTTATTCAAGGACTTTCACAAGCTTTAATTTTCTAACCAGTAAAATAGCTCTGTGAGGAAGGCTATGTAATAACAGGTCCAGACCAAACTTTGTCACCATTGTAGCTCTCGCTCTTCCTCTGTCTCTATCTCTTGTGCTTAATTTAAAGCATGGTTCTCCACCACTTACTCTGGCTAAGTATTATTTTGTCATACAGGTATTCATTTTAGGGTAACATTAATAATATCTGTTTCTGGAAGTCACTGAACTTCTATTCTGGAGGGCTAAACTGGCTTCCCTAAGAGAGAAACCTCACCTAGGGCCTCTGTGCTCCTGACCCCCATCAGCCAAGCACAGCTATAGTATCTCCCCTCTGATGTTGCATTACTTAGGCTAAGGCCTTATTTACCTTCATACTGTTTCTATGTCTTCATGAGAACATTGTGTAATACCGCAATATAGAAAATTAAAATGATACTACAGGACCGATATCACCATCATTTCTTAAAAATACTTTTCAGTGCGATCCGCGGTAAACTATTCAGCAAAACAGACCCATTTCTGTAACATGACAGTGATATTTCCAAACCTACTCTGTTGTTATTCAGCAAATAAAATAGGGGCTGATTTATTGCAGCTCAGCGACTGGGGCTTGTATCCCACTCATTAGTACAGCTTCATCCCCCATAGCACATTACATACACTGGCTTCCTAGCTCCCTCCTCTCTATCTTCCCTAATTCAGGACAAGGATGTGCTCATCCCTGACAGCAGCATAGTTTTATAGATCTTTTAAGTCTGAAAAGGATCATTCTATTACTTATTATCAGACAGCTGGGCTGTCATTTAGGTTAGCATGTTTTGGGCTAGTACTTGTTAGAAATTCTCACCCTCAGAAAACATGTAAACAGATGAAAACATAAAGCAAGTTTCTGTGAAGTCCCATTTGTAATCTGTACTGTTAGAATAAAATCTTAATTTGATTACTTATAAAGGGTAAAAATACAGGGTGAATGGAGAATGGATTGAGAGCAGCCCTGCCCAGAAGGACTTGGGGGTGCTGGTGGGTGAGAGGCTGGACATGCCCCGGCCATGGCACTCTCAGCCCAGAGAGCCAAACGTGTCCTGGGCCGCAGCCAGAGCTCCGTGGGCAGCAGGGGAGGGAGGGGATTCTGACCGTCTGCTCTGCTCTGCTGAGACCCACCTGGAGCACTGCATCCAGCTCTGAAGCCACCAACATAAGATCATGGACCTGTATGAGCAAATCCAGAGGAGGCCATGGAAATGCTGAGAGGATTGGAGCACTTCTGCTATGGAGACAAGCTGAGAGAACTGGGATTGTTCAGCCTGAAGAAGACTCTGGAGAGACCTTCTAATACTTCCAGTACCTAAAGCGAACCTTCAAGAGATCTGGAGAGAGACTTTGGAAAAGAACATGGAGTGATGGGACAAGCAGAAACGGCTTAAAACTGACTGAGGACAAGTTTTCACTAGATATTAGGAAGAAATTCTTTATCATGAGGGTGGTGGAATACTGGAACAAGTTGGCCAGAGAAGTTGTGGATGCCCCGTTGGAACAGTTTTTTGTGGATGTGGCAACAGAAAGGAATGCCAGTTTCTAAGGACCTTGTTTTGCTGTAGTTTCTGAGCAACTTATTTGTACTCTACATAATTTTAGTGCTTCCGGTGATTAAGCAGGCAAAGCTGCATCTTACTCATGTTCATGCAAGGTAGCTCTCTGTCAATAAGTTAAATTCTGCAGTGTCAGAAATAAAAATACCTTAATTCACAGTTTTCCCACAAAACACTGTCCCTTGAGACACTTTTTTCTTTCTTTCAAGAACATGGGAAATAGAGGTAGCTCAGATCCACCTACACAGTTATATGTAGCCAGTGCTTGTTTCTGCTGAGTGACTATTCTGTGGGTATTAAAAAATACATTTATTCCTTGGGCACAGGTGGTGTTAGTACACCTAACTAAGAGAATGTAAAGAAGGAATGGGCATTTACAAGGCGTTATGAGATGAAGATCACAAGCAAAGAGATAAATATAATAATATTATTATTGTAAGTCATAGTATTCCTTACAATACTGAGTCATACTCTGCTTCTATTACAATTAAATGACAAAATGACACATGTGTTAAGGTGCTAAAAAGAAAAAAAAAAAAAAAAAAAAAAAAAAAAAAAAAAAAAGGAAAAAATGAATGCCAAACCACCATAATCATGGACCTTGTAGTATTTTCTGTATTGGTGGACAAACAGAAAATTACAGTAGTTATAAAAAAAAATAGATTGGCTTGAACATCTATATAACTACAGAATCTATATGGTTTGCTTTCCTTTTCCTTTTCCCTTTCCTTTCCTTTCCTTTCCTTTCCTTTCCTTTCCTTTCCTTTCCTTTCCTTTCCTTTCCTTTCCTTTCCTTTCCTTTCCTTTCCTTTCCTTTCCTTTCCTTTCCTTTCTCTGCCCTTTTCCTTTCCGCACCTTTCCTTTTTCCTTTCCACACCTTTCCTCTCCTTTTTCCTTTCCGCACCTTTCCTTTCCTCTTTCCTTTCTGCACCTTTTCTTTCTGCACCTTTCCTTTCTTTTATTTTCCCGGTAGCTTGTGTGTCAAAGAAAGTGTATCACATCTTTGTCACCCCCTGCATGCACACACACACAGAGCTTACACATACACACACACACAAATAAATAGAATTGCTTATACAAAAAGTGTTCAAGGAAAAGGCTGTGCTTGCCTGAAGCAGAGGCCAGATGCTTTGACTTCCAGCTTTCTTCCATCAAAGCTGTGCAGTTTCGAAATTAAAATCTGCAGCAATAATGAAACATATTAAAATGCATGCAAAGTCTTGAGGGCTTATAATATGCTAAAAACTGGCAATGCATGTTTACATCCATATATCAACTTGGATGTGCTGAAAAGATTTAAAGTGTAAAATATGCAAATATGTGTCATATTGTCACACTTGGTCTCCCTAATGGAACTCCCTTTCATCTCAACTCTCCTTAATTTCATGAATATTGCATGCCCCTCACACCTTTTACTCCTGCTGTTGCTAGGCTGAGAAGATTATGAAAATATGTTAATAGTAACTTTCATCAAATAAAAGTTGCAATATTGAAAATAATAAAAAAATGTATCTTAAAATACAAATGGTTGAGTTTTTTAGCTAATTTTTTTTTCCCACTGGAAGCTCAGATAACTACCAGCCAATTAAATTAATAAGGAAATAGTGGGGAAATTATAAAAATCCACGCATGTAAATTGATTAATTCAGCAAATATTTGTGTGCATAGGTGTGTGCATGTGCATGAAGACATGATAAACATCTTGGTAAGTCTTTCTAGACAAAGAACCTGGGAAGGATTTTGGCATTGCCATACTTTTGTTTAAGAACCAGACTCCTTCCTTATTTTCTTTGATTTATAAGGCCTGCTAAGAAAGTTTAAGTAGTTTTATCTTTTCCCTCACATTCATTATACAGCATCATTCTTTTAAAGTTTTCAGAAACCAGCATATCTTTAATAAACAGAGCTCTTTGGACATCCAGGGCCAAAAATTGCCGCTAAAATGCTTTTTGTTTTTTTTTAAATTATAGCTCTCCCATGTGTTTCTAAATTGTATGCATCATGTCCAGTCAATTGTTAATCGTTAATTTTTCCTGGCATTTGAGTTAACGTCTTGAGCTTAGTTAATTTTTTTTCCTATGATTTACACTTCCTTTGTTAGAAGCATTCATTACATAAGATACACTTTCTTTTTTTTTTTTTTGGGGTTTTAAAGAAAAAGGGACAGGAGAGGGTCTGAGAGG
>VZRV01007584.1:396147-453861 GCA_013398115.1 Falcunculus frontatus
TTTTTTTTTTTTTTTTTTTTTTTTTTTTTTTTTTTTTTTTTTTTTGGCAGAACCACTGGAAGTCTAAATAAGTGCTGTGGCTGTTTGAAATGGAGGTATACTTGGAGCAATAGAATACATCCTGCTGAGACGTCTGTAATTCTCCTACAATTTCAGGATACACAGGTTGGGTCACATAAATAAAGCCATACGGATTAGATGATTAAATCATTTTAAGCACTTCTGCTGCAATTTAAATCGTTTTTGCTCTGCATAATTAATAATAATCCCACGTAGCAACGGGTTGAGTATCTCAGACTGGTTGAACTGCAAGTTCTCAAAGCACCCATGCCCAGAGAGCATTGACCAAGCGGTCTTCTATAACTCACTCTGGGGCTCTGACAATAGATCAGAGGTTCAGACTGACACTGTGTCTGCTCTTAAATTCCCTGGAAAAGTCCTTCTCTTGCCTTCCAGCTGGGATCTAGCTGAGACACTGACTACTGGAATTTCCAAACTGGACACAGACAGCACCAGGAGTTCACATTCAAACAGAGTTTTAATTAGTTATCAGTAGGACTGGGTCTGCTTGCTCAATATGTCTTTGGTTCTATGCATGATACAGTTTTGGCTGAAAACCAGGCCTGTGTCAGCTGAAGGGATAAAGAGCAGCCTTTCTCCTTCACCCATCTACCATGTTGCATCTATTCTTTTGAGAGGTGCTGGATTGAATCTCCCTGGGTTGCTGCAATCCATTCCTTATGTTCTAGTTGAATGAAAACTACTGACAGAGTAAGGAAAAAGTGCCTGCCTCTCTCTCCCCATTAATGCCATCTTCTGTTTATCTGTATGCAGAAAACTCGACATTTGAAAATATGTGTGATTAGATGGCATGTGTATTCCTTTAAGAGACTTTATTTCTTAGCAAAGCTTCTGAAGAGTCTATTTCTTTTAATTTTTCATAAAGTGTAGCTTATGAAAAATTTAAATGAAATCATTTAGTAGTGATTGCTCCATAAACACAACATGAACTCCTTTAAAATTCCAATTATATAGGAGCTCACCTTTTTAAGTGGTTTTGAATGAAAATAGCAAAGTGCAACTACACTCCTTTCAGATGGATGGGGCATAAAACCAAGGGCTTGACAAATTTCGACCATTAGAAATCTATGGTTTTCCTCACACACCTCATGCAAATACAGTGTGTATAGCCAGATGATCTGGCTAAATTCCAAACGGAATAATTGCATTCTATCTACTTAAAATGCTCCCTTCACTTTCAGTTGCAGGCAACATTCTTCTTCCTTTCCTCCCCTCTAACCACGGAGTTAAGTGGCATTTTGCTGATTGTTAAAATAAGAACAGCTCAGCGCTTACACTCTTATAGGAGACTATAAGAGAGAAGTTGACAACTTCACAGACTGCTGACAGACAGATGTTGACGGATGGTACCACGGTGAGCATGACAAGTATGTAGAGCACAGTAAGATGGTTCCACCTGAGTCAATAAAGTTCTGTTAATTTACAGAACCTGTAAATTAATTAATTAATTTACCCTGCTAGAAGATTAAATTGAGTAGATTAAAAAACACAGGCCTGATCCTGATCTTTACAAAACACAAACACGATCTGTCAAGGTAGACCACCTTAATACATGGCAAATATGACCAAAAGCAGAACATTTTACTTCACTGCCTACAGGAAGAGGAGTCTTCTATTTAACTTTAGGCATGTACTCTGTTTTTTGTCAAAAGAGAAACTTGCTGGAACAGAGAAACTAATTTCAACTTTTGTGTGAGACCCAAACCCGCCCTTATAGAAGTGAACATCTCAAATAAGAAGTGATGTGCTTTTAAACACAAACTTGCAGCAAAGTTTCAGCATAAATATTTCTGAATTTGAACACAAATTCATGCTTTCTATTGGTCTGACAGTGTACTCAGTAACATACCCTTTATCATGTTTTTTGAGTACATTTGCTGTTCCTGAGAATAATTGCCCTTTTACTAACACGTATATAAAGAGAAAATGCTTGTCAGAATTTTGTACTAAACCAAACAAAAAGGAGATAAATACTGCTTTCTCAGATTTAGAAAACATACTGGCAAACACATTTTTCTATTATTCAACAAGCCTGATTTTTAACATATATTTCTGTCTGTAGCGTGTTACGTCTTGCTCCTCATGGACTGTGGAGGATAATTCATTCCTTCTCCTTTTACAATGTCCCTTTACATATTTGTAGGCAGATTATTTTATGTCTCTCCTCAATCTCCTTTTTGCCAGAATGAACACGGCCAGCTCTGTTAACCTTTCCTCAAACTGACGGCATTATTTTCCAGTCCTTTTTATTATTCTCTTTCTCTTCTCAGAATACATTCTGATCAGCCTTTTCTTTTTGAAATATAGTGTATAATATTCCATTGTGGCATTGGTTTCCTAGAAAATAAAGAGGGAGAAAGAGAGAGACAGAGGAACACATCAACATTTGTAAGTTCAAAAGTGAAGTTCATTGCAATTTAGCTCCATGGGCTCAACATGCCTGAAAAGTTTCAGGACTTATCTTTTATGAAAATAGAATAGATGTGATTGAAATCAGTGTGGTGATAATCAAATGATTTAAAATATGCAGATAGTTTCAACTACATCACTTTTTTTTTTTCCCTGCCCACTACCCAATCTACATAATGCCTCCAATAATGCACGTGAGGTTTGATCTTGCAAAGCCTCATATAAGTGACCAGTTAATCATGCTTGTCTGTATGGGCCGATTTCATCTACCCTGTGAGAAAGGCTGTGAATGTTCCTGGACCAATATAACACGAAAGGCAATCCTGTCATGGAAATATTATTTTCCTAGGATTCTCTAGATGATTTGTTGCCATAGTGCTCCATGTGTAGCATTGCCTGAACTTGTATTTACATAGTGTAGCTAATGCTTTCACCTCTTATTTGTCTTTAAAATTTTCTTTTTCACTGATTTAATGCCATTCCTTCACATATCCAAGACTGTAATGTATTTTGTTTCCAGATGAGATTCTTGGAAGATATTAATTACCTCTTGAGGAAGTTAATGCATTCTGTTCCCCAAGTTGCTATCCAAAGCCCAGGACCTCAGGGAAGTTGCCTGTGAACTTCACACTGTTTGACAGCAAGTGTCAGACACAGTCAAGTTGGGTCCACAATTCCAGGCACAGATTAGATAATTGTCTGGGCAAATGTCAGACGATAACTGTGTGTGTACATAATTATCCAATCTGCACATGTAACCCTCTTAATGCTTGCAAATTAGACATGCAACTTCATCTACAAGTTAGTTGAATGTGTTTTCACACTCATCTAGCTAAAAAGTCAGGCATACAAACTGTAATAATTATGCTATTGCTATGATTCTACTCTCACTTGTGAGAGCCTAGATTGCACATTTTCATTCAATGACAATTCTCACAAACTGTATAAAAGTCTTTTGAGTAGAATCAGGTGCTCGGTTTCTAGCTTCATTCTCTGAATTTTTAGATGCACTATGGAATCAGCAAGTGGAATCCCGTTTAAAATGTGATTGAAACCATCACCTGTTAAACTATTTATTTCTTTCTGCATTGCCTGGCTTAAGCCAGAAGAAAATTAAAATATATATTTATGCTATGTGCTGAGCTTTAAGTTATTAAGCCCCCCAAATCAATGTATTCATACTTTTTTCTTTACTTTCTGTAATCCTCTCTGCTGGACCTATGAAAATAGACTAGAACATTTCAGCTTCTGTTTACACTTGTAATCCCCTTCTCATTCTCATTCAGAGCACTCATAGACATGCTGATGAGAAGCCCATTGAAATCCACAGAAAAGATTTCCTTTTACACCAGTGATCACTGGATCAGGACATAAGTTTCCCAGACTGCCAGGGATTCATTCTGCTCCTTGTCCTGAAAGATAGGAAAAATAGTTTTGTATTTGCTTATGGGGCAGAGAAGAGGATTTCAAGGCATTTGAAGTGCAATGCCAATTAACACAGTACTAAAGAAGACAAATGTGCTGCCCTGGAATTCCACTGATATGCTTCCTCCAAATCCCAGAATATAACTTCCCTTTCCCAGTTCATTTGGACTTTCTCATGAGTTCTCAAAAATGGATGCAGAATGTTCCCTCATGCTTCTCCTGGCAGACGCTTTAAGAGCGTAGATTAAATTTCATCAGCCCTTGCTGATTTGACAATGTTCAGGTTATCCCACTATTCTTTAACCCAGGCGAACCTAATTCTGCCTCATGGCCTCTTTCTTCCTTTGTTAACTATCACTGCCTTTTCACTGACAGCTCAAGCATCAAACCCATCAAGCATTTCAGAATTCCCCTTACCATCTATTATCCACATCTTCCCCTTCTGCTAAGTAGCAGACTTAACATTTTCTTTTGTCGACGCTTCATTTCTTAGGCTCTTGGAGAACTTTTTCTTGATCCATTTTACTTCCTTTGCTAATAGGACCTCATTTTGTGCCTTTGACTTTCTGACTTCTGCTCTTAACATGTCCTTTTCTCCTGCAAGGGACCCAGTGTCAGAGACTGTGAACCAATTTCCACTGCGCTGTTTCACATTTGAATGGAATGTTAAATATTTAAACAGCAAAGTTCTTCTTGCGGTTGTTAAATCAGTATTAAGAGATAGTCAGAGTGAGTATTCAGGGAATAGAAGGGTCCTCTGACTCACAGTCTCAAGTAAATTGCATTGGGGCCAAAAAGCTTTTAAAAAGGGAGATATTGTACTTAATTGAAGATTTTCATGCTTTTTTTTTCTCTACAGGAAGCTTTAGTGCTAGCTTTTCTGTTCTTTGATAAGTAAATAAATAGTTCTAGTTTATTTTTTTATTAAAATAATGCGGTTGAAAAATACACAATAAGAAATAAATTTACATATTTTTTATTCTCAAAATTTTCAATTAGACTTTTTTACTGCTTCTGTTGAGATACTAAAACATTCAAAAATTGGTAAGAAATAAAATTTGGAAATATTTTGACTAAAAAAAAAAATAAAATTGTGATTTCCATATCAGGGAGAGAAAAAATGTTGTAGCTGGACTGCTATATTTATAATCACAGTTGGGTTTTTAATCCCTCCATAACAGTATTTAAATAAAAAGATGTTTTCCTACTGAAGTTAAAAAAAAAAAAAATCAGAAAAACAAACAAATAAAACCCCCAAACAAACATGAAAAACCCCCAGATTCCCAGAATTCTACAGGGAATAAATAATTTTCAGTTCAAAGACCTGGCTTCCCCCTTGGCTATTTAGACTGCTGACCACAACACCTCTCCCCTCACACCCCAGCCAGCAGAGATGGACACTGCAGTGAAAATCTTCGAGAATGAGTCTTTGTGGCTGCACTTCCCAGAATGTAAATTTCTTTTGGGCTGCATGGGCACTGATATAACACTACCCAAAATGTTTTCTCCCACCATCCCGGATCTAGAAGCTTTTAGAGATGTTTCTGATACAAGACCAGCAGATGAAACATGCGGTTGTCACTGCTTCAAGTAAGGCAGCCACTGTCACATATGGGTCGGTGTGCACATTCCAGCAGATTTGTAATGAAGTTTAAATGCCTAAGGCTATAAATACATGACTAACTGTCTAAAAGTGTCTGAGCAGGTTAAGTATCCAATTTCTCTTAAAAGAAGTTCATCTAAAATCTCACAAAGCTCCTAATGGATTTTTTTATCAATATGATACCAATTATATTTACATTATCATACAGAATAAAAGGGGATAATTTGTCTCTTGGGAAGGCTGAGGAGAGAAGGTAGCATCCCAAAAGGTATTTACAAGAGAATAAAGTGGATAACAGCCTTTATTCACACACTTAAAAGTCAGAATTCCCTGCTTGTTCTCAAATAAGTTCCAATTTTGAAGTTAACAATTACTCACATAACCATCCTATATCTTCAGTATCAAACGGTCTTTGTCATGTTCATCTCTGGGCAGAAGTCTATTGGTTTTGACTTTATAAACTAAGTTGTTTTTTCTTCTATGTTCAATGCAGGGCTGAGTTTCACACTGAAGAGAAGAAGGAAACATTTTTCAAGAAAAGAATTACAGCATTCCAGATGCTGCAGCTGTGTTTTACATTGTGTTCTCTTTTTCTTTTCCTTTAGTTTTCTCCCTCTAGATCTATTTTTACTTTGTTTTCCTTTCTCTCCCAGACAGTAAAGGAATTGACGAGACCAAGAATTTACCCTCAGCAATGGCTACAGTTCTGCTGTGCTTGTCAAAATCTGTATGGCCACTGATTATTGCCAGAGGGGGTTTAGGGTTTTTTTTCTGTATAATTTATTGGTGATCTAACTCTGTCAAGTTAAAGGTCATATTCTACTTGCAGAGTTAAAGAAGCATATTTTGAACAAAATATTCACAATTTGTTTTTCTTCAACAACTCACAGAACTGTTTTTCTACATTACAGATGAGCAAGAGGTGGAGGAAAAAAAATACAGATTACCTGAATGTCATAAAAGAAAAAGAAAACTCAAAGAAACAATGGAGAAGGGAAGGGAAAGGAAGGGAAAGGAAGAGAAGGGAAGGGAACGGAAGGGAATGGAACGGAACGGAAAACTTCAGTGTTACCAGGGAAAATAATTCTCTATTTAACTTTCTGGTTTTTTCCTTATGACTGCTGTTCCCGATTTCTTCAGATGGAAGTAAAATGAAATAGCTCCATAATGTAAACCTTCTACTATGTAATACAAGAATCTGTATGGAGTTAATTAATTAAATAAACCAGTAATAATCTATCAAACATTTTGGGCCTCGCACTTCTAATGATTAAAAAAAGTACAGAGGTGGAACTCAGAAGATTTGAGTATGGTTACTCAAATCTTGAGTACTATTTATCTAGAACTTATCCTTTCTGTACCATATAAAATGCAATAATCATAGTGTCATCTTCTGTAAAAGGATTAAAAATAATAGTAGTTTGGTAGACCGAGAAAAGTAGGAATTGTGTAACAAATATATATGTATGATGACTTTGAGGCTCAGTAAATGAAAACTTTGCTCTAACATTAATGCACCTTCATTCTTAAAAAACTTCAGAAATTTTGACTGCCAGAATTAATTATTCTTTCTAAAAAACTGTATATTTAATTTACCTATTTTAACATAAACTACATTTATTCTTCAGACTGTATCTGCCATTAGACTTCTTCACTGACTGGCTTGATAGACTGCAGGACCCTCAGTGATCTGTAAGAGGTCTCTGCCTCATGTCACTTGTCAGTATGCTACAAACACTGTATTAGACACCTTTTGGGACCTCAGACTTCTGTATTTAATGGACAGAAATTACTCCAGTTTAGTATCTCTTTAAATGAACACCAAAGAAAATCTTGGCTACACCTTCTGCATATGAGCACAGCTTTAGCAAAGGATGGAGTTGAGGATTAATTTTTGAAGTCAAGGCATCTCCATGTTACTGTTTGTTTTGCTTGGTCAGTGGCTGGGTGAGTGTGGGATAGAAGCCTGTGTGGGATTATCCATTACATTTTTGTGTGCAAAGTGGAGACACAGCCTTCTCCAGCCTTTCCAGAGGAGAAAGTCGATTCAGTTGTCTTTAGACAGAAGAATGGATACTACTCTTTTCAAATCAGTTAGAAAATCCGTTACAGGCCCTGCATCTTATTATTATTGTACACATTTTTAGACATGTAAACATGTAAACCCTCCCCTCAAAAGAAAAAATAGAGAAACAGCAAGGCAGATTATTTCTTAAAAATTAAGTGTAATTTAAAAAAAAAAAAAAAAGTATATATATATACATATATGAGAGAGAAAACCCAGAGGAATTTGCAGAAACGTGTAGATCTACTTTTTGTGGTTAAAGCTCTTTTTTTCTTTTTTTTTCCAAACTCAGTTTTGAGCTAGTGTGAATAAGAAATAGATCAAAACTCTTATCTGGCCTATGCCTCGTGTGTTGAAGCATTAAGCCAGCCCAGGTTTGGAAACTGCAGAGAACCTTGGTGCTTTTTTGCACAGTGGATTCTGAAAACCTTTTATAGAAATTTCACCCAGTTCTTTAATATCTTTCTGGTTTTATTTCTTATGTTTTCTACTGCGGTTTACCAACTGCTCTGAATGCTTTCAAGTTTTAGTCCCTCTCTCCACTGGAGCTTTCCCTTAGCTATTATATTAGTAGTCTAGTGGCCACTGGAGTTATTCTCCCCTTTTATGTTTCCTTTGTCCTGGCTATTTTCAATATCTACTCCCCAACCTGTGTCCACATTAAACGGCACAAACCACATGCCCACATCTGTGGTTTTGTTCATTTTGAGTGTTTAGAATTATACTGTTGTACTTCTTTTTTTTGATCAACTGTTTTTCTTTCCTCGGTTATGTTTCATCAGCAAATTTCACGTCCTTTGTGCGTATTTTATGCCTACCTTTGAGCTGCTGGTACATAAACTGAACACAGTTGGTTTGTGTACTGATCCTGTTATCACAAGGGACACTTGAAAACCTCAGTTACCCCAAAATTGTGGACACTGCAGTTTTAGCATCTTTCTGAAGAGTAAAAAAGCTTATTTTTGCAGGTTACCAAGTTTTCATTAAAAATATATATATTGCCATTTTTTTTCTCTTCTTTTCCCTGTATTGCTAGGGTGGCCTTAGACTAAGTAAGATAATATGCTGTTTTCTTTTTAAAGGTGAGCTGAAAAAACTAAAGTGGAAATTGAGTTAAGTTTGATTTATGTGTTGTGTGTGCCCCACCAGCCAGTTTGTGGGGGAATTCATCATGTGGAAAAGATGTAGATAGCCTTTTCTGAACTGAAGGTTACTCTTTGTTGAACTCCTGCAGCTCCTGGCACGCTGACACAAACTCAGAATACATCAGAGTTGCATTGCAGATACTCCAATATCAAGCCCCTAAAGTACACAGAGTTTTACCGGATAATTTTTACTTTGCAGCTAGCGTTGTCATAGGTACCTATAGAAGTCGGATATCAGTATTTAAGCTCAGGGTCACACAGAACTTCCAAACCTTTGCTCACAGATGGCAAAGGTGTAGACTGCTGACTAGATTTGCTTGGGAAAGACAAGTTGGGGTTTGTGTGTATGACTGTGTTGCGCGCTCTGGCCGCTGGCCGCTCAGTGGCCTGGCAGGCGACAGCAACTGTGCTCCGGCAGCGTGGCCAGCAGAGTTCAGTCTGGCAGCTGGAAGCATTCAGTGTCACTGCCTGAAGGAGGAGCTCAGAGGAGCAGGCTGCAGCGAGGTGGTTGCCAAGCGACGAGGCAAGGGCGAGGAATGAAAGAGGGCCCCTTCTGTTGCCTTCAATCCCAGCTTTATTGTTTCATGCCGAAAGGGGAGACAACGAGGAAAGGGCCAAGAGGGTTGGTTGCTCGCCCTTGTAAGCAGGGGCGGAGCAAGGAGGGAACAAAGGAATAAGCCAACCAGGAGTTGACAAGGGGTGACAGGGGACAAATCACAGAGACATAGGGGAGGAACAAAATTCCCCAAACCAATGGGGAATCAAACAGAAAAGAACTTTCCAGATCTTAATGAATAAACAATGAGAGGCATGAATAAACATAAAAGGGGTAAACCAATGGGTTCTAAGGAAACATAGATGGTTCTGGAAACTAGGGTGGAGATACGGTCAGAGTGACACCTGGTGGGAAGGCACTTCAGTCATCGGTCCCACCCTCGGGGTCGGAGTCATGGGTGGGAAAGTCCACCCACCTGATGTCACTCAGCCCCAAGGTGGGCTGGGCCACCACAACATGATTGCATGTATATGAGAAGATAATATATCCAATTTTATTGATGTCTATCCCTTTAATCCTTACTAGTATGCAACTGAGGGAATCTCATGGCAGTCCAACACAAAGCAGCCAAATTAAGGTCACAGAGAAGGTAGTAAATGCCAGCATTTCACAATTTTGCAGTGTTTAAATTTGCAAGCTTGATGATCTAATTTGCTATTGTATGAAGTTTACTGAACAAAACAAAACAAAACAACAAACAAACAAACAAAAAGCCCCAAAATAAAACAAAAACCCAAAGAAAACCTAGAAAACAAATTTAAAAAGCCAGCCTTTCTCCCAAAATTAAATTACATTGCGCATTGACACATTTTGTTATTCTGTCAAGTTTACTCATTAAAATTAAAGACTTCATTTGTGCTAATAAAGTAACAGTCACGACATAGGGTATTATTTTTACCCTTATTAAAAATCATGCTCACATTTTTTACATTTCTTCCCCACAAAGGATGAATGGACTTCTATTGTTCAATTCTGGAAGGCAATCAGCTCTACTTAAAGCCATCTCCCTGTTGCTCTCATCCCTGTGGTTACAACCTCTCTGCACTTGTGTTTGTCCACCAGTCTTATTTTCATCTTTCCCACTGCTGTTTGTGGCTGTTTCATCCAGAAAATCATCATCATTGTCTTTAGAATTTCACTTCTACTCTCCTGTCTACTGGTGATTTTTGCCTTTCTGCCTTATGTTCACATTTTCCTCTCTTTAATCTAATCACCACCTTCAGGGTTGGAATTCTTACTCTTCTGTCCAAAAGTGTGTAGGGAGGAGATGAATGGAATCACTTTGAGGTCCCTGTGTATGAGATTCCTGTTTGTACCTCTGGGACCAGATGATCTTAGCTTGTTTGCATTCTCTCTGTTCACAAACACCTTAATAATTTTCTATGATCTCTCCAGTTTCTCATCTCCCTCTGTTTCACTACACCTAGTAGCCTTTGAGGTAGTCTGAGCCCAACAGAAGTACTGATTCTAGCCCTTTTCCAGCAGATCTGACCCTGTGGAAAGCATTTTCAGGCAATCAGAAGGATGGGCTGGAGCAGGAGACAGCTCAAACTTTGTCTACCACTGTATAAAGCTAATCCATGAAAACTCCATTTACATGGAGATCCCATGCAGGGAAAGAAGAAGGCCCAATTCACAAAGATTTATCATACAATGTAGTTTATAAGCTGACAAGTTCCTCCTCTCTTTATTTGTCTGTTGGCTTGCTTCTCATACAAGGAAAATACTGTATCAATTCCGGGAAAAAAAAAAAAAAGCCTGAAGCAGATGAACAGAAGTGAAAAAAGGAGGTTGAAAAATAGAAGAAAAAATAGAAAAAAACCCCTTGAGTATATGCATTGTTAGCATTTTTGTCTACCATACATACGGTAAATACCACTCAGTGCAACTTATCTGAATTAGTTACTTAGGACATTTTTCTTAGCAGGGTGGAACATCTTAAGCATCTATGTGAGCTGACATTTTTAATGTATTTGTACTTTTATGCACAAACAATGGATAAGAAATGAACATAAGCCTTCAATACCTCATGTCTATCCTCCCCCTTCCCATGCCTTAAATATATCCACTTGATACTTAAATAAAATACAGTTAAATAAGTTCAGTTGTAATGACAATGTGATGTAGATTGTTTTTGCCAAATTCAAGCTTAGTGGGAAGTTATTTTGCTCTTGCTGGAAGAATTATACACTAATTAACCCTCTGGAAATAACTGTTTAAAATGAAGAGTGAGCTAGAAATTTAAAGACACATTTTTACACAGCTTATCTTAGTTAATTTTTTTAATGTGTAAAAATGTTTGAGGATTACTTTATTTTTCTTTCTCTTCTCATCCCTCCTCCCTCCTTCTGTCCAATGCAGGCCAAATCCTGCCAGGCAGATTAACACAAACTCAATAGTCCAAATTCCAATGTGATTTAAATAGGAGGTAAATTGGCAATATAAACCAGCGTAATTTACATACTGAATGTTAAGAGCTGTTGAAAGAATTGTGTGGAGGAAGTCACTCACAGTGCCTATCAGGGGTTTTTAGTCCAGCAGAACCTGGAAACTATGCCATATAACACTGAATGCCATCTAATGGTATTGTATATATTAATATTAATATGGCAAGAGCTTATAAACTAATCCAATAAGAGTAGAAAGGGAAAAGTAACGTCCAGAGTTAGTTTTTCTTAATTTTCTTATGTTTAGGTTGTATAGAAAGGTTTCTATTTTCTTATTTAAGTGGGTTTAGTCCTATCCAATGTTTTTCTTTTTGTTCTGGATGAGTATGTTTTAATTTGTAGGTGGCATTAGAACATGAGGGACAAAAAATGTTCCACAGCACATGGTTACAATTCAAAGTGAATTTGAGAAAAGAGCTCAAAAAAGGAACTCTCCTCAGTAGAAGAAAACAAAATTTTTTAAAAGCCAGTGGTTGTGAAAATACAGGATAGAAATCTCTTGCTTAGCCAACAGATCAACAGAAAAAAAAAGTCATGACTTTTTAATGAATCATTAGATGAATATAACCAGTCGTATGGCATTGCCATAATAGAGGTAAACAGCATGCTGAAATGTATAATTAAAAGTCATCCCTACAAAACCTGCTCAGCTTTTGGCCTCAGCCAGAACATTTTCCAATTTAGATGTTGCCTTTCTGGTTAATTAGGGGGGTATTAACAAAAAGGGAGGCCAGAAATCAGAATCCTAAAAAAACATCACCTAGGGCAGAACTTGGAATGGAAGCTTCTCAACCTAGGAGCATTGTTAGGGAGGACATGATCAGTCTTCAAAGAAAGGAATAACCTTTATTTTTCACCATCCTGATACACGGGAAAAGACAAAAAGGTTTTAAAACCCAACAGGGAAAATTTACTTCACATTTTAGGAGAAGCTCTTGACAGTGAGGCTAAGGAAGCAATAGGAAAGGTTGTCTGCGGAAGCTGTGCCGTGTCTACCTTTGACAGCCCTCGAGGTGAGATTACAGAAACATCTGTAAGGCAGCGACAGTGACAGCCAGCCAGGCGTGGGAACAGAAGGTGGAATTCCATCCTCCGGAGGCCTGAGGGGCCTCCTTCTGCCAGGGGGAGATGTCTTAACTTCCAGGAGATTCCGTGATGTTGTGGGCAATGACAGGAAGTCATTGGCACTATCGCCCATTTGAATAGCTAAATGTAAGTGCAGTGTTGCCTGTGACAAGTTATTTGCTCAGCACTATTTTTCATGGTCCAGCAGGGGTTGGAGAGCGTGCTCTTAAGCAGCCATGATGAATACTTTTATTACTTCTAATCTGTATTTTGTAGTGGCATATCTCATTCTATGCTGTTGCATGCAGGAAAGACGAGACAGACAAGAGTATTATATCCCACACTCATTATGCTTTTTATTCATGTGCTTGGAGAAGAGTTTCAACCTGTAGTCAAGGGAAAATTATAGTCACCATCAGAAGTTAACTCATATTTTTGGGTCACTGAATCATTGGGCAGAGGTTCTTATCTCTTTTTACCGACTAGAGAGAGAACCTGAGATGGAGAGGCTTCTTGTTCAAGGTCCTGAGTAGTTACCTAAATTTAGGAAGGATGGATCTGTTGTGCTCCAGCTCACACAAAAAGTCAGTTGTTACTTGTGCTGATTCCCATCACACTCTTGATTGAATAAAAATGAATGTTTTGTTTAACAGAACTTCTAGATTGTTGTAACACAGACAGACTTTAGCTATGCCTGTCAGTTTACTTATTGTTCCAAAAAGATTTTAAATAGATCTGTGAACAGGTTTCTTTATCTGTATTTCTTGCTACTTCTGTCAGCAGTAAGACATGGAGCCCATCTGGCCTTGGAAAGATTTTTTTTTCTCATGATGCTGATTATTCTGAAGACAATTGTCCAAAAGGAGAGCAAGAGACGGTTGCTATTTTTCTTTGATTTTTCATTGGCTAGAATGTCTGTCTCCTATTGCAAATTGACTTAAATTCCTTCCATCTGCTGCTGGGAACCTAATCTAAATGTAAATTAAAATAAATACATTTCTTAGGAAAAAAGAGGGAGAGGAAAAACTTTAAACACTCAGAACCTTAGCATATTTCATAGTGTCCTAATTATTTTGGTGTCATTTTTCTCTTGCTTCCAAAAATATTTCTAATGATATCACTCGGGTTTCCTAGAAACATAAAGAAGGACTCCTGGGTTGCAATTATTTTATGAATAATCAGAATGGAATATTGCAGGAACCTCAAAATTCTTTCCGGACTTGCAGACAAACGGAGTTAAAGCTCTTCACCAACTTTAAGCAGCAGTAGTAGACAGAAGGAAGTCAAGCCTCTTCCTTTCCCCCCTCTCTTTCCTAAAATGTAGCTGATGGGGTAAGGTGGCCTGAGATTCTGGATCCTGTTTTAAATTTTGCAGCTCCAGGGTTTCCCGGGCAATTTTATTCCATGAAACATGTTTTCCTTTAAATTTATTCAAAACTATCTTTCGGCAAGGAGGAAAAAGCTAATTCATAGAATTGGTTATAACTCATGCAGTGTTTCAGCACTAGATTATCAGTTTAGATTGAATTTAAACAACAAGGAGGCAAAAGTAGTTAAATATTGGTGTTTGGCACCCTTTTGGGGAGAAACTCCAGTGCTGAGCTCCTGGTGGAGAGCTGTTCTCAACACACTGCCACAGGTTTGGCCCAGGCTGGAAACCTCAATTCTGATTTCCACAGGGAGCTCAAGGTGAGAAGCCAACACTGAGGGAGTTTTTCTTTTCCGAGCATGGCTGATATTTTTATATCACATTGGAGGTCTCACAGCAAGAGCTCATTCCATCACATCTCCCTATGATCTACTGCAACAGCCCCTGGATAAATGAAAAGGTTGTTGGAATTTAAAGACAAAAGAAAGCAGCTGGTACCTCAACCCCAGCACTGCACAGGTCAAGTCATTGCGCTCTACATGAGGTATTTTGCCTGTTTATACCCAGCACAGGAACACACACTTTCCGTAGCTTGCCTTTCAGAGTGTTACCTCTTGATACAAGGAGAACCAGAGATAGAAAATGTTTTCTGTTAGTACTTTGTTTCAATAGATAACAATTTTCACTGTCATAAAAATAATCTTTTGGGTTTGTATCTTCTTCTTTCAGACCCTAATCTTTGAACAATGTGCTGCTTCATGCATCCTTTTAAAATTGTATTTGGTCACCAGTAAATTAAAGTCTTTATTTCCGGCATATTTAAGAAATCTAAATTAACCCACCAAATTAATTTTTTTTTTGCCTTCATCTTAATTCTACAAAGGAATGGAAAACAAAATTCTAAAAAAAATTGTTCTTTCAGCTTGACTAATAAAGGCCACTCAGGTTCTCTCTTTTCAGTTTTTAAATGACTGTTTGAACCACCTTCATTTAAGACAGTGAACTCTAAAAGAGAATTCACACATCTTGGTGCTTACCTCAGCTGTAAGTAAGCATGTCATTAAATTTACAAAGTAAATTTAAAATAAAAGCAGGATAAACAGTAAATGAAGATGGCCTAATACCATAGCAAAACAGTCCCAGCCAGCAAAATGGCCAAAAATACCCCAGCTCCCAAAGCAAAATTAACCAATCAAACAACGTCTTCATAATCTATAGAAAACTAGAGCTCAGCTCAGTAACTTATTTATATATTCATACTTTTGTTTGAGATGTCTCGAAACAGCAGCAGTGCATCCACATGGCTTTGTCACAAATGGCCATAAACCCGTGGGTGCTGCGCCTCCCTGCACCACCAGCTGGGTTCCAGCCAGGATACTCAAGGACATTCCTGGTTTTCCAGGTGTGCCCGTGCAGAGAGCAACAGCAAGTCCCAGAGACAACCCTCATTTTATCACCATGTCTGAAGTGTGATTGTGTTTCTGACTGCCACATTTCATCCTGTGTCTGCTCAGATTCTTCAGTCCAGTAAATACAGTAATGCCAATGCTAATAAGAAGCCATGGGGTTTATAGTAACTACATGCTGATAACAGGTTAAGGTTTGTATTAACAGAACAGCGTAAATCCTCAGGACCTGTCAGACTCTGCCTGGACTTGTCTTGGCTGGCCTTGAGCTTATTTTAGCTTGCTCATTAATTGTAGCAGTAATTTGCTACTATGGCTGTTCTAACCAGTTATTAGCTTTAGCATAACCTCATCAATTGTGTGGTTTAGCACCTAAAGAATTCAGACCACATAAAGCAACGGTCTAACAAACAAAACAACAGCTTTGTGAGCAAAGCAAGTAGGAAGATGAGGAATGATAAAACATATTCTCTCATAACATGTAAAACTAATCCCTAAATGCCCAAGACTTAGGAGGAAGAAACACCAACAGTTTTTGTCACACATAAATTTCATGAGGTGCAATGACTGCAGGTAAGTCATTGCCTTTACACCCCACTCTCCAGAAAACTCTGTTTGATGTTGTCATTCTTGTTACAGAGAAAGGAGAAGAGTTTGATTCCCAGAGAAATAAAAAATAATAATAAAAAAAAATTTAAAAAATCCACACTGAGAGTTGCTCTTCAGTCAGAATCCTTTACTTGGTTTCCAGGTAGGTAGGAGAGATTGACATCCAGGATGAGCTACAGTAAATGCAAATAAACCCACATTTAAATTCGGGAAGTTAGTGTTATGAATGGTGGTGTTCCTAAGTAAATGAAACACTTGAAAAATGGAAGATAGATGGGCAAGGATAAAAACCATTATGACATAATGTTTTTATTTTTTTAAAGTAAAGGCAAAGCACTCGGGATTATATTTAGATTGCTTTTAGTCTACTGATTTGTAAACTGCGCTGTATAGAAGACAATTTTATTTCAATCCACTGACTGTGGAATACAAAACTGATAAACTGAACAAAGAAATACCTGGTTCTTTGTGTATCTTAATATTTAGGACAGTATTCCAGAAAATAAGGAAGATGAACTGGTAGTTCAGATTGGTCTTCCATTTCTCTGAAAGGGTATTTTCTTTACAAGAAAATTGAAGGGGAAAAAAAAAAAAAAAAGAAAACGAGTACTTAATATAAGCAGGATGCGATTAAACACATGTTTCTAGTTCTATATGTGAATGTAAAACTGAGGATTGCTCAGTCTGAGGTAGATTGGTATTTTATCCTAAAAGGGACTAAGTACTGCCAGGAACAGGTGGAACAGAGAGCAAGTGTTCCTAATTGCTTTCTTAGAAAAGACTCCGAAATTTCAGCCAAGTTCCAATTTAGGCAGAACATAATCAGTGTGACTCTTGTTTTCAGTCTAGAAATTGAAATGTTCCAGGAAATGGTATCTACAGTTCTCTGTAGGGGTTTTTGTGTGGGAAGAGGAGGGGAAGTGTGATTATAACATTTGGGATCTGCCAGTTTTCTTTCTAGTTTCGTGCTTGGTCTTCTTATTATTGTTGGGTTTTTTTGAGGGGGTTTATTTTGGGGGTTTTTTAAAGTTAAATAGAAGTTGATTCTCTAGGGACCACAGTCTGGTACATTTCCCAGAACTCACTTGGCCTTGCAGAAAGTAATTTAAATAAATGAATGATAAGTAAAATCTTTTGCAGGGCATCACTTCTACACTGAAACAGAGGTAACTGCTTTAGGTGAGTAGTCAAACATTGCAGCACTTAGCAGCTCTAGGCAGGTTTTCTTTGCTGGGTAAATTTCAGTTGTATGAGGGTTCCAAGGCTTGGATGAAGGAATATTCTAGGACCAATAAAAAAAAAAAATTCTTCTAGTATATAAAACGTATTTCTAATCTCTATTTTAAATTTGTAGATAGATATTACTTCATAAAACTTTCATCTCCCTTTTTTATTTTTGCAGCCTGTCCATTTTATTTTTACATTGGTCACTTCCCTTAAGAAATACTTGTTCTGAATTTCCACTGGTGAAAATCTTTTGAAGCCTCGTATTCACACAAAGGAATATATTCAAGATATCCATATTCATAGGTAAGAACTAAATGTGATAGAAGTAGCTAAAATTGGATTCATGAATCCTGTGGGAGTTAAGTTGTCCATAGCAATATTTGGAATTTCAACATTTGTCTGTTAAAGATTTCCAGAGATGGAAAAAAACTGGGAGCCATTTCTTTGTGGGTTTGAGGGTACCATCTCTGGTCTTCAGCTTTAAAAAACTAGGATGGAGGAGCTTTTTTTTCCTATTGTCTTGATATTGTACTCTTAAGGTCAGAAATCTTGGTGGAATGGAAATCTCCAACCTCATGTTTATGGTCTTTGTTTGTGCAAAGTGAGGGTCTCTCCGGTATGAAATCAGACAAAAGGACCCAGTTCACGTGATGGACAATGGGGGAGTCATCCTGGGTGATGGGAAACTGTTCTCTCCTCCCAATCAAGGTTTCTCTATATATTTTCTGATATGGTCAAACAGCAATCCCAGAAAAAGGCATAAGAGAATCCAGACTGAAAATCATTAAAATATTAGCTCTTTATTTTTAATTTCCATTGAAATCCCAAATGTTCCATGGAAATTTTCAGAGCACTAATTTTCAGCCCCTTCTGAGAACAATCATGAGAAGACCTAACCTGAACTGTCATCACCTAGTAGAAATTATGAAATTTGTATCTTTGTTCAGCAACACAGTCCACTAGAATTAAAAACTCCAGTACCATCTTGTAATTATACATTAACCTCATTTGACAGTAAAAGAAGGACTTTTCTTTCTCCTTCTCATATGTATTTTCAATTTGGCTTATCAGTTTCTGTGAAAAGCTGGGGAAATAATTGGTTATTAGTAGATAACAGATATATAGATATACTTTTTTTTCCCCAGGAGCTGAGATAAATTCACCAGGAGTGAGGCAACTGAAAGCCTAACTCGTGATATTATGTTCAATGTTTCCTAGTTATACCCCATCTCCTCAAAGAAGAAGTAAAAGGCCCAAAATCTTCTGCCATGGTTTTGCTTGCAGGATCTTCTGGGAATCAAACATGGATGTTCAAGCCACTGGTGCCTGGGACATGTCCATGGAGGGCCTGAGACGGGTGAGATGCTCCCTTGTCTTCTTCCATACAGAGCTATCCTAATTATTGGAAGCAATTTTGTGCATGTATAGTTTAAAAGGATCCTTTTCTGTGTTGAGCTTGAAATCTGCCACTCTGAAATGTTGCTGCTTCCTAAGGAGTCAGGTTAAAACTGGAGCTGAGGCTGTCTGGAATGCAATTAAGACCTCAGAGCTGCAATGGTAACCCGATCTGACAACATCAGGGGAAGTCAGCACTGGCTTTGGAACAAGTAACTACCCACAGTCTGCCTCCTGTTTCCCCCTGAAAGCCAGCAGCATCTGGGAGAATGCCGCATGAGAGCAATTCCATACAATAACAAGGGTGTGCAAAGTCATGGAAATGCGAGGACAAGTTTTACTCATGACCATCCCTCCAAAGCAAAGATCAAAAAATTTTATTCTGACTGGAGAAAATAGTAATAATATTAATAATAATGATAATAATAATAATAGTAATAGCAGCAGCACACAATAAAATATGTTCTGATTTTCCAAATGTAGCCATGCTTGTGACTTTTTATTTCTTTCAATAAGAAAACTGCACTCCCCTGACGACAGACCTGATGAATATTTCTTTCCTTTAGCAAAATCCTGATGCCCTGACATTTCATGTGCATGCAAACAAATTCCCTATAGGATAAGTATATGATTTGTATCATTACTAACGTTTCACTTGGACATAGAATTGCCACTTCAAAAAACTTCACCTCATTTTGGTAAGCATGTGTTTATCTGCAAATCAACTTCAAATCCCCTAACTTTTTTTGCCATTGTCTGTAAGACAAAGCAGTTAGAAAAATTAAAATAAAATCTATTAACTGCTTGTTACTGCAGGGGGAAATAGCATAGCATCCAAGCTCACATCTGCAACCATTGATTCTGAAGTAGTGACTGACAGCACCCAACTGACTAAGTAGGTTATAACAAGCTAGCTCCAGGCTGGAACAGCCAGTAGAGTGCAGAGGAGAAAAAACTGGCCTCTAAACTTTTCTTCAGCCAAAAGAAAGGCAGAGGAAAAGGAAGGAAAAAAAGAAAAAATGGAAGGAAGGACGCTCTGCAAACAGTCTCTGTCCTTGTCCTCTTGTGCAGCAGCAGCAGCTTGTAATTGCCAGCTTTCTTTAAATCATAGTTATGTTTTGAGGGGACAAGAAAGAAAATTCTTTGTAACAGATAGCAATAAAAGTATTATTCATCTAATCATTTACAAGCACATGTGTTTGTATTTGAAATCTATGCCTTCATGCATCCACAGCGTATCACATACCCAGACAGGCAGAAGCAGCTACAGCAGGGACATAATCCAAATGAACACCACTCCACTGCACAATAGCACAATGTGCAGCTGAATGTGCTCTGCCCAGCTGGACACGGGACTGGAGCACATTCAAATGCAAATAACATATTTTCTACAAGAACTTTGCCCTTCTGAGACTTTGTTTCTTCCTTTTGGGTCCCTCCTTTCCCCACCTCTCTGCAACAGCCATGAAATGCTTCGTCTCCCTCCCAAACCCCTTTTTTATGTCATACAGACAAATTATATTGGTCCTTCATGTCTAAGCACTTAGCGTAAATGCAAATATATAATATCACAACATGAGGCAAAAACACACTTCAGGACACTTAAAATGTCATTTCAAAACCAAATTCCTGATGACTCTCAGGCAATGATTTCTATTATTGAACCACTGCATTGTGGTGATTATAATTTCACTATAGATCAATCTGCAGGAGAACCACACAAGGAGAAACTCTGTGCATAAAGCATCATTCCCCAAAATGCTGGCAAGTCTGAGGGAACTGAGAATGTTCTACAGTTTGTCTCAGTGCAGAACAGGATATTGTCTGAAATCTAGAAAATGTTCAAGAGCAGCAAATTATATTTCCCACTTTCTTCTACTTAAAAAAGGGAGATACTTGATAGACCAGTTAATTCTACCCCAGTGGTGCCCAGATGGACTTCTACTGTAGTCAATAAAATTGTGGCTAAGGTCAGATTTTGTTTACAATTTGCATGATTCACAGATTTTAAAGGCAGTGGGAACAATGACATCATTAAAACTGACTTCCTGAATACCACAAGTCCTTATCTGCAGTGGAACATCTCCACATCATGCTCACTGAAAGATCTTACAGTCCTTATGCAAACATTCCCCTGCTCTTTCAAGACTCACTCAAAACTTAGCTACTTCAAGAGACGCTTAATCTTCCAGAGAGGCATCC
The DNA here is from genome assembly GCA_013398115.1 of Falcunculus frontatus. Lineage (NCBI taxonomy): Eukaryota > Metazoa > Chordata > Aves > Passeriformes > Falcunculus > Falcunculus frontatus. The sequence goes on from VZRV01007584.1 coordinate 417,152, forward strand.
AAGCTTGATTTAAAGGCAAAGGCTTGATTCAAGACAAAAAAGAATCCACTTTTCCCCTAGCAGTTTGTTCCAGTGGTTAATCACCCACGCTGTTAAAAAATATTGCACTTTATTTCTAATTTGTCTGGCTTCAGCTTCAGACATCGTCTCTTGTTATGCCTTGCTCTGCTAGATTAAAGAGCTTTTTAGTAGTTAGTGTTTTCTCCCGGTGAAGGTACTTAGACACTTTAATCAAATCACCTCTCAATCTTCTTCTTGATAAGGTAAATAGGTAAAGCTCTTTCAGTGTCTAACTATAAGGCATTTTCCATGACTCCTAAATCATTTTTGTGGTTCTTTTCTGCATCTTCCCTGATTTTTCATCATTGTTTCTGAAAGATGAGCATTAAGAGTATTAAAAAATAGAAGAAATTCTAAATCTGTTTTATCTTTGCCACATATAAATGTTAAACCAGTCCCTATTCCTACTCATCTCTTTAGACAGCCAGGGTTGCAATAGCATTTTCAGATTATAGCCATGGCTCGGAGGATTTGCATCAGCTTGTGTGCCCACTGTAGCCCCTAAAAGCAGAGCTACTCCTTCCCACAGTGCAGAACAGTTCTCTGTTTCTTAGTTTAGCCTTTTATTTCTTTGACTTACATTTATTTTTTAACATTACTCCAAAAAAAGAAAACAAATATTTTCGTGTACGCTTAGCAATCCTGTTGGGGGAATGTTGTTTGAGTGCCACTCTCCTCAGTAAATAATCACTCCTCAGTTACAAATCAAAGCTTCAACAAAACAGAAAAGGGAAAAAATAAAAGTTGGTGTAAACCCACTGCATTAAATGAATGAGAATGCGCGAAATATCACAACAATAATGAAAAGCACAATAATGGTGACCAAATTCAAGTGGTTTTTTTATAGTTAATTTTTTCATACTGTTTGGTGACATGTGGAGTAAGACTTATTTACCCACATTTAAGCAATTTAAGTAAAATTCTTTCTACAGTAGTCATCATACCACTTTCTAAATTAATGACAAGACACAAACCTCTACCTGGAAATGTCATTCTGCCATCTTAAACACTATTTTAGGACAGGATGAATGTCCTTCTAAAGATCCTTACTCTTTTATATTTGCAACAAAATTGGTTTGCGTGATTACCTTACATAAATCACCTAATTTTTTGATGGCTAAAGTTAGGTGAGGTGAATCCCATCCTTATTTCTTTGTGGTTTAATGATTCTCTGAACTGTTAAAACTCCTATTTATCAGTACAGAGATGGTTGCTATGTAGTAACGGGTGACATGAAGCATGAAATGTGTTTAAAATGTTCTGACAATTGAAAGGAGCAATTTTACTCTGTGAATTCAGAAGTAGTTTGTGTCTTTAAGGCCACAAAGAAGCCAGTTGCAATTAATCCCAGAACTGGACATGCTTTCATTACATTACCAGAGGTTCAGTTACCTGAAACACTAATATAATATATGTATAGTATAATCAGTGATCATCATATCTGCAGGGAAGTGTAAGGTATTTGCTATAGGTCCTTCTGGCAAAATAATGAATTTTACTGTAGGGAGTGATGGTTAACATATAGATGATAAAATGAGTAATCTAGCTGTTAGCCAGAAGTTATATTTATATTGTAGGGAAAGAAAATATATCCAAGAGAAACATGATAGCTCAAAGTTACTAATCAAGCTGTTGTGTAAACTGAAGCACAAATTGACTCATAAGGAACATTCTAGGGGAGAACAGAGATTTTTTCCCATTACCACATTCACTGGTTGGTCATGGCTTGACTAAGAGGAAATCGGGGCAAATGATGGCCCCTATGACTCCTATGAATATTTTCAGTCCTAGGTGATAGGAGGAGAAATAGCTGAAATGTTATGAACAGCTTGCAGAGCACTTTTTCAAAAGCTTGAAGGAAGTCAATATTTCCCTTTCAAAAATTGTGATTGGCTCTCAGATTAATTTAGGTCTTTTGTATTTTTATTAGCTTCAAATCCATACTTTTGATTATTTGTCAATCACAACTTGCCGTGCTTTCCTGACCTCTAAACTCCTTCTATGGCGTATCACAACTAGATATGTAAATTTTCTGGAAGTTCTGATGATTTGAAGAAACAAGTGAACAAAATTCTCTCATTCTTTTTCTTGAAAATATTGAGATGGACAAATCAAGACTATCAGTAACAGAGAGTTGCTCATCAAAACCAGGATGTAATTATTCCATCAAGAAAGGGAAGTGAATTGTTCATAATTCAGTAACTTCATAAAAAGGGTGAGCAGTATACTTATTGTATAAATAAATAGAAAATTATTCATCTCTGGATAACAAATTTATCTTTTAGAGATGGAGTTGTTCTGCACACACGAGCAGCATTCATTACACCTTGCTTTAAGCTTGGAGAAGGGTTAGGTGTTTACTCTGAAATATTTTTCTAGACTATGAGCAACCAACAAGGGGAATTTTCCCCCTCTCTTTGTGTTTTTGTAATCAATACAGTAATAATATGATCCAAATTTAGTCTGTTGTTACTTGACACCACTCCCAAAGTCACAAAAACTAATATGATATTTATGTGTGTGGCACATACACATCACTATATATTTATATAGAATCATATCAAGAGACCACCAGTGATGTAATATATAGGGGTGGTAATGGAAAATAATATCAGTTTTGAAATAGCACTGAAGTGCAATTTCCTTGTTACCATCACAGATACTGTCCTAGAAAAAGTGTTTTCCATTCTGAGCAAAATATTTTACATAACCTTTTTCATTGTTACCCTTTTCGTTTCAGATTATGAAACACATTGAAAAAAGAAATGAGGCTTTCATATGTTTTCATACTGCTCCTGTTTTGGTTTCATTTTGTGGGTTTTGTTATTATTCTTCTCTTTTTAATGTTGTTTCCCGTACATCCTATCCCTTAGCAAAACCTCAGTTATACAAGTTTATCTTCTTCTTCCACAGCTTTTTGAGACACATACAGTCTTTACAGGCAGCAAGGAGAAAATGTAAATAGGAAAACAAAAAAGAGATAGTTAGCTCAAGCTATGTTATGTTGACTAAAATCTAAATTGTTTCAGTAGCAAGCAAGACTACCAATCTCTGCAGTGTCTGTTTCAGAGCACTCTTCATCTAACCAGTGGATTGCTTCACCACTCATTTTATTTTTTGTTGAGCTTCAACTTCCCATATTTTGCCAGATCCAGCCTCATTCTGGTTTTGGTGCATGCATGTTTCATGTATTTGTGGATGGTTATTATAAACAAGCAGCAGGGCTTTAGGAGAACGAATCTTGTCAGATGAACTTGATTGCTTGTTTATGACAGAATTACAAAATTAGTGGCTGAAGGGAATGCATTTGGCATAATATATTTGGATTTTAGTAAATCGTTTGATACAGTGTCTCAAAAAATTAGTTCAAATTGGCTCAGACACGAACTCAGCTTCATGAACTGAAAACTAACTGAACACCCATAAAGCAGGGTAATAGTGAGTGGCACTGAATGGAGATGTCTGGCATTCAGAAGGCCCAGCCAATATTGAACTTCTTCATTAAATGTGCATGATGCTGTGATGGAAGGCTGTACAAAGACGAAAAACAAACACATGGTCTGAGTAAAAATGTTTGGGAGAGATAACTACTAATTTATGAGAAATTGTAATTGATACTTCTCTTTATATTTCTTAAAATATTTGGAATATGGTGAAGGAGCCAGAATATAATCACTATTATAAATTCCCCCTTCCCCCCTCTTTTGCTAAATATACAAGCATTATACACTTTGTATTTTACATTATGCACTGTCAATTGAATATTACTGTGACAGGACCTCATATCACATAAGGATTTTCTGTGGATCTTCCTAAGTCTCTATGTAAGTTTTTCGTCCTCAAAGAAAATCAAAAGAACTTTAACTGTGAAAAACTTAGAGTTAATTAGAATAGACTGGCTCTATGATTTTTCCTGAGACCAAAGTAAGGTTAACTAATCTGTAAACATCTAGTTCATACTTTTGGCCTTTTTTAAAGATGGATTCAATATTTACTTTTCTGCAGTCATTAAGAACTTCACCTGAACACTACAATCCTTCACAGATGATTCAGAGTTTCTTGCAAGGATATCAATTAACTGCACATCTGTTCTAATATTCTTGTGTGGGTCAAGTTCCCTCTTTCAAATTACTGCAACACTTAAATTCGTCTGTGTCATACCCCTAAATGTTTGCCTGGGTGAATGGGGAAGGAGGGTAATCTGACTTATTGTGATAGTGTCTATATCTATCTGTGCCAAAATTAGTACTTTAGAATTTACAGAATTTTACAGCTGTAATGTTATCTTTCTAGCATATTGCTATAGCCCATTAGTGTGGCTTGTATATGTTCCATGATCTTAAGGCAGCCCAGAATTTTGCAGTGTGTGAGAAGTGATTTTCAAATGCTTTGGCTTAGCAATATTTCTCTTCTCTTACCACTCTTTACGCCCAACGTTGCTCTTCCTTCTCTCTCTCCTTCATATTAGATTGTAAGTTCTTTGCAACAGGGGCTGTTCATTTGCATTTGCTCTATAATGTGCATGTCATGCTTGAGAGATACTGACTGTTCTGGTATACACGAGTGCTAGCAATGAGCACCGCTTCCGTTAGATGTACCTGAATTGAACTGTCAAATGGTAAATAGTGTCTGTGGCAAGTGAGCTAACTGTGAGTGGCAAAGAAGCCCTGGAGATTGATGAATAATAAATAACAGTTCCCTCTTTTTTTTTTTGTTTTTGTTAGCAGTATGTTCTTGTTCACCTGTGCTCGTGCTGGGCAGAGGGTAGGTGCTGAGGGTGAACTCCACAGTGTCAGCATGTGGGTAGAGAGGATGTCTTCACATGAGGAGAATTAGTGTTAGCACAGTTTTTATGTCAGTGCAGGGTACACCTTCAAAATAGTGAGGCTTGGTCTTCTCTTTCCCTTTGCCACGTTTTTGCAGTGGCAGAGAAAAACAAAACAAAGATTGATCAGAGCATGGGATCAATTCCCTGCAGATGAACCTGCAATGCTGAATCCAGACATCACTGAAATTTGATTAAAAAAAAAAAGATTGGGAGTTATTACTGAGATTGATAAAACACAAGCTATTCTCCCTTTCACTCCTCTCCAGGTATTGCATTCCCTGTTTCACGAAGTTCATGCTGAGATTCTAAATAGGTAAATATACATACTCAAAATATTGGTCTTGCTATTTACATATGGGTTTATGTTTAGCAATAATCAGTAGGGAAGACCTACTCCAAAATCCCACTACTATTGAGAAATTCAGGTGGGTTTTAGTCTATTCAAGTTTGATTAAATTGTCGGTATTAAACTAAAGAGTAACTTGTTGAACAAAATAAGGAAGAGTGTTGCTCTTGATCAAATTCTGATATCCAGATGATGGTCACTGGATTTACACAAATGTTATGCATGACCATACAAAATTTACTTAATCACCAAAGTTTTCCACCTATCCAAGTCTGTGTAGTGATTATTTGATCTTTTAACTAGTACCACCAGCATCTGATTTTCTGAGTCTGTGGGTCACTCTCATCTATTTTATTTATCTCCTCTTTCATTGGCAATGAACCATGATGCTGTAATGGAATTAATGAAAAAGAAATTGAATGTTGTGATTGAAAAATGGTCTCCAGCTTTGAAAATAAACATGTCTGCTTTGCTTGAATACTTGTATTTGCTATCTGTTGGAGATCATTATTCAGTCACAACATTCAATACCAATTACATTATGGGGTAAAGTCTCATTTTCTTTTGCAGCAACTTATAAAAATTTGTGCTTAAGTTGTTTGAAACAAGGATGTGCATGTGAAAATCAAGGGCCAGTGAAATGAATAGAGTCAGAATTTTGGCCACAACTCTAGGGTAAGTTTTACTGCTGTATAGACAATTGCTTATAGGATTCTAGGTCATGACACTCAAAATTGATCTTGGTAGAATCCTACTGTAACTCAAAACACCAGCTTCTCTCCTCTAGCAGATCTACAAGTTCTCAATTTTATGACATATTTGGTTGTAAGAAACACTTCTGGGTTTTCACCTCTTTTCCTCATATTACACTTACCTTCTTTCCCAGCATCCCAAGGTCAGTGGTTTCATCTGCTGAGGGTAGTAGTGACGGCATTAGAGGTTATGGTGAATCTTCAGCATCCCGAGTTCTTAGCTGGGAAAAGTATCTCTCTGACCTTTATAGTTTCTTCTTCCTCCCTCTAGGATCTCTATGGGGTAATTTTTACTTATTTCTAAACATGTTTTTATGCTTTGCTCTTTTTTGCCTGGGCTGCCATGCTACGACAAAATGTACTACATATTTTTTTCCTTTTTATGAAAATTGCATGCATATGAAAATGTTCTCTGTTCTCTTTGTTACCCCTAAAACTATTTTTTTTTCGGCTGCAGGCCTGTTTGTCACTATCTGACATGAATGAGTTGTTGACACCCATGTGAACTCAAGAGAAAGAATGTCCCCTATCTTTTATCTGTACCATGTCTGTACTTCTCTGCTGTACAACCCATGTCCCCACTTCTCAAGCCCTCTACTGTGACACCAGGTCTGTATTTTTCTACTCTATGCCATTTTGTTCGTCATAAATCCATCATTCTACACGGGAAAACTCCTTATTGCTCCTATCTGCATACAACTATGGTTGTGACACACAAGGATGAAAAAAAGCAAAGCAAATCTTCCACAGACATCTGGTCAGTTAAAGAAAAATATGTTTACAGCTAGACCAAGTAAAACAGATCTGCAGGCAGGTCAAGAAAAGATCAAACAGGAGGTCTTACTAACCCCGGACTTAAGTCCTTGCAAACTCATGGCAAGCTGTGTGTCCTGCTGTCAGCCGTGTCCATACAACATGACAAGGTTACCACTTTTAGGGCACTGAAAATGGGATTAATACTTCATGGAAGCCAGGCTTCTAATTTCGAGTAGTTGTGCAGACCTACTCAGACATTAATGGAGAAGAAGAGGGATATCCAGGATGAAGCCTGTCATTCATGAAGTTAGGCAATTGGCTTTTGCATATTCAAATTGTCCCGTGACGAGATTAGAAGTTATTAAGTTGTTAATATAGTTAATTTGTTAAGTACCTACTAATTAAGAAGTTTCTACATTGTTTCCTGTTGAACCCCTGTTCCCAATTGTCGTGGGTTGACCCTGAGTCTGATGGACAGATCTCTTGACCAGTCACGCTTCTCGAAATTTCCATATTTAAGCCAGTGGAGACACAGGAAGTGTCCCTTTTTTCTTCTGCTCAAACCTCCTGGNTGGAAAGTAATCATGATGTTTTAGTAATGGTTATAAGTTTATTTAATATTTTAGAGTTGTGTTAAACTCCAGATAATTCCTGTCTAAGTTCAGTGTTTTGCAGGAAAGTAGACCCTCATAAGTGTCCAAGGACTATTTTTAGCCCATAACCGTTACCTTGCAACTGGGCTCCACGGCAACATGAAATTTTAATGAGGACTTTTCCCGCCACCAAAGCAAGATGACATCACCAAAAGGCTGTCCCCTAGCAGCAGATGAGCCATTGGCGGATGGACACCACCTCATCTCTGAACAGCACCAATCACCCTGTGCCATGGGGGCTGGACAGTGGGTGGTTATGGGGGGGGCCAAGAGGGTATAAAACCACCGGTCAGAGGACAAGAGCCGCTTTTTTGCTTTCGGATCAGCCTTGGTGGAGCCCAGTGCTGCGGTCTAAGGCCTATATCTCTATACAGAGACATTGCTTAAAGATTTTTTTTGCTTCAGAGTAGCTGAGGCAAACCCAGCACTGCAGATCTCTGCCCTGGGCAAATGACCTGCTCGGCTTCAAGAGTCTCCAATCCTGCAATCCTGGTTTTCTGACTTGATTAAGGAATTTGGACCTTTTATTTTCTAAATTATTTTCCTTTTAATAAATTACTTTTCTTTTAATTAAAAACAAAAGTTGTCCTCGTTCTTGACAAGCCCATCCAGTTCTAAGGTAATGTCGCAGTAAGAAGCTGAGATGGATCAGGATGTGGAGCCTTCTGTTTGTTTCCATTGACCACGGCAGGAAATTATTTCCTATCTTTTATAATTAGGCACTGGATGCAACTTGTCTGGATGTCAATTAGATGAAGAAGCTCTTATCTGAATTTTAGGCAAGCAAATTGATAGGATAGGATTTTGAGAAACGTTACCTTCCTACTTTATTGCCTCCATTTGTTTCTAGATTTGACAGACTAATTCTATGCTGAATAAGACTTCCCTTCTTGCGACATGTCTTGTGATGGTGTTTGTCACGAGTACTGTGTCTGACAAATAAATAATGGAAGTAATGTCAACATCTAATGGAAGCAGAAAGCTTTTAATAAGTTGATTTGCTTCCATTACATTTTCTACCCATTGTTTCCCTTTTTTATATTTGGTTCTGTTTACTTGCATAAATAATAAGGTCTTGTGAGAAAAAAACCCTTCATCTGTTTCCATGGCATTATATTATTGGACCCTGTTTCTGGTTTAGGGCCCTAAACGCTACTCTAATCAAGACAACTATTATTATATAATCATGCTTTCTAAAATTACTCTCTTTTTAAAATTTGTCACAAAAATATTGGCTGAAATAACTCCACATCCACTGCTATTTTATGCTAGTGTTTCAGGTACTTTTGCTGTGACTTTGAGAACACAGAATGAAACTACAACTAATATTCTGAGGTTTCTGTCAGATGGATACTGTGACTACCAATATTGATCATATGACTCACAAAGATTAATTTACAGAAAAAAAAAATCAGAAGATCCTTTTTAGTGAATTATGTAGGATTTATAAAGAGAAGAAGGGACTAAGACCTCTGTTTTATCTGTTTCAGATGGATACATAATTTGTTACCATAATTATCTTTAATCCCAGATGTTAACTTTTCCAGAAAAAAAGTTTATGAAGTTCTCACCTGGGCTTTATCGTGGACTGCCTCTCTAAAAATATGAGTGGGATTATCAGTAGAGTTTACAAAAAAAGTACCTAATTCCCTTTGAAGTGGACCAAGAGGACCAAGAGCCTCACACTCGTGAAGACAGCCAAAATGAGAAATTGTAATTCTCAAAGTGCAATTTTGTAGTTCTTTGACCCATCTTGTGTATCTGACTAAATTTCACTCTTAAAAAATTCTCAAGACAGGACAAACAATAGCTAACAAATGCATCCCATTTACACTACCAAATGAACAGATCATTCATCTTTGTGAGCTTGTGAATATGGACTATTTAAATTGTCTTCACTTGATATTATAAGAAATACCATTCTTAATTCATTTGGCATTTCATTATTTTAGTTCTCCTAAATAAATGAAATCTGAAAGGTTACAGTAGAGATTCCTATCAAACATTTTATCTGGCAATGAGGAGAGAATGAAAAAAAAAAAGCTGCCTATGTACATTGCAAACTCCAATCTAAATATGCCATTTAGATTGTGAACAAGCTGTTAATGTTGTCCTTGAAAGTGACCTTGTGCTGAAGACAAGCAGAAGGTTGCACTGCAGTCTTTATCTGAGCTGGCCTTCATGCTTACTCACTCTCTGCCTACTTTTGGAGAAATCTATCATTTAGATATTCATATTCAAATCAATCTAGGATAATAAAATGCTTTCAAACAGCTTTGGTAGAAGGGCTTGAAAACACAGAAAATGTTTTTTTGGAATAGTTTATAGAAATGTGCATGGAGAAGTATCTGGTGATATTTAATGTGAAGAGAGAAGGTTGTGGAATCATTAATCTCAGGGGTTCTAAGTGTAACTGGAACCCCATTTTCTGTCTGACCAGAGTTCATAAAGTATGCAGTTGCCTTTTCTTTGTTGTGCTGGCAACTAAAAATTCAGGCTTTAGCACTTCAGTTTTCCTTCTGTGAAACAGGAGATGATATTACATTTCCTCACATGGCAGAGCTGGGAGTTTGATTATGCTTATGTATATGAAACCCTTCTACTTGCAAGTGGTGAGAAGAATAATGTATTTAGAAGTGGGGTATTTTTAGGTGTTGAAATAAATTGCTGAGAGACAACACATGCTGCTAGGTGAGTTTTGGTGTTCTTTGTGAAGAAATGTGATGCCTCTGCCTTCCCCTGGTGAGGATTCCAGGATACTGATCCTTGGCAAAGCCATCATAAATTAATTGGATAAACTATTAGATTGGCCAATGATTTCTAGACATGGTGAGCCCACTTTTCACTATGAACTTGTGTAAACAATCAGTAAAAAAACCAGCAGATCACATCACACCTAGGAAAACAGTTGAATTAGCAGGGGAAAACGCATTTCTGGAAGAAAACTTATTTAGTCTCTCTTCCTCATTTTCATTTACTCTTTCCTTCTTTCTGTTGTGAAACATTCTTTCCCTGACATCCTGACAGCCAGGGCCAAAGCTTTCGGAAATCAAATGTGAACTCATTTTGAAATACCAGCAGCGTTTGAATTTTAAATTAACCTATTTACAATGAAACTATGCCTGCTGATTGCCATCATCTTCAGGAAAATTAACAGTAACGATCATTGGTGTCATAATGCAATTTCCCTGCAAAAATCACATAGGCTTCATTACTGTTTACATAAATTGTCATAAATACCAATTATAGCTGAACATAAAATGTAATGCTCTTTTTTTTAATCATAATCACACGATTGTTCTTCTAATTCATATGCTGGGGGAATAGGGTTTTGATTCAACCTTTGTTGTGAAGGAAATGTTTTGCTGGTATTTAGTTTTGCTGTAAGTGCTTCTTGGCTTATTTTCAAATCCTCTCTCTCCCTTTCTCTCACTTTCCCTCTATCCATTTGGATTACTTAGTCCTTGTCCCCTGTTTGATTTGCCCTCTAATACACCGAAAAGGAACGTGTGGGCATGCTAACAGCAGATGAGGGAGATGTGCTGCTCATGTCCTCTAGACATCGGACATCAGCCTACAGAAGAATAAGTATTTCCGGTGGGAATTTATAACATCATTTTGTGCAATTACGTAGAAGACCCCATAAAGGAATAATGTAATAATAAACCTGTTAAAACCGCAAATTTGTTGCACCAATTTCTGTTTCTCTCATAAGTCAGCAGAGCAAAGAGCTGATAAAGGGAATGGCATGTTAAATTACTAAATTAAAAAAAAAAAAAAAACAAACCACAAAAAAACAAAGGCCAGAAGAAAGGGTCTGGCTTTATTTTAAATGCATTGTTTGCTACATATATTTTTTGAGTAACTACATTTTAGCTGTCGGCCTCATGCTATATAAGCAGTGCAAGGTAAGTGCTGTGTAATCGCAGGATAATTATCTTGTTATTTCTGTCTTCCAGCCTGAGCAGCAAGTGTGAAGTTCACTTCTGTCCAGAGCTCAGGGCTTTTGGCTGACCACCAAAACCCCTAATCTTAGACTCTGTGTCTGAACATATTCATACATATTCATTCATGAATGTATGGATACATATATTTATGTGTGTGCATGTGGACAGTAAATGACAAAATGGTAATTACATTACAAACTGAAGTTACTCACCTAAGGAGTTCAATTCCTGGAAAGAACAGCTCTTTCTAATGTATTTAATGGTGTGCTCACATCTCTCTTGATGCTGTGGCTCAAATTATAATTCCTCATTGTGTACATTAGGTGGGATTAAGATCAGTTTGCAGAGAAGAGGAAGAAAAAATCACCGAATATTATAAAAGGTAGTCTGGCACATGGGCAACCTTAGCTAAAGAGAAAGGGAATCAAGTACTGAGGAAAACCCTGTTTTTTTCTGATGTTAGTCTAGGCTGTAGACCAGACAGATCTGTTCAGAAAGAGGAGAAAATCTGCCTTGGAGATTTACCTAGTCTGGGTAGCAGTCCAGAATTTTCTCCCTGAGCTTGACATATTCAATATATTTGCTCCAGTTTCCACTTTGCACTTACTAGATCCATGCCAAGCACATCTCTAATGTCTGCTCAGAACGCTTGGGTTTTTTTTTTTCTATTTTCTAACCAACCTGGAGCAGCCACACTGTTAATCTTACTCAGTTTTTCTGCTGTGGTATAAATTCTTAGGATAATCTTGATTCGTGTTCTTCACATAAGTTCAATGAAGACCACTCAAGCATGTATCCTCAAATTATGGACCATCTATTGTCAGAGAGAGCAGATTCATCTGCAGGTCTACTTGCCAATATAAAGTAGAAACATTATTTTTCTTCTGAAATAATTAACCTTCCCTCTATAATATGGATAAAATATTTCTTGCAAAGATCCCAATATCTTTTTGTTTTCTCCTTTGTTTCTGACTGTTTTATTTGTTATCACTGAAGTGAATTTTTAGATTTCCAATAAAGGTGATTACAGGTTGCAAATTTACCAGTTGTAGATGTTTAAACAAACAAAAAACATTAGGGTGGTGAAAAATTTGTGATATTTTGTAAAGAACATAACGTATTTACCGTGTCTCCTGCAGTAAAATAAATCTGATCCTGCTGCATCTGAATCAAGGAGAATCTAATTTTTTTTATGGAACACTGGATGGTGTATAACTACCTGTTTTGTATGTGAATTGTGCTGGATCCTGACATTTTCACTCCAGATCTCTTTCTGTCAAATCTGCTCCAAAGTCAGCAGATGTTCAAAGGACATAGCAATTCTACCTTTGGTATCTCATTGAATTGTTGATTGCAATCAAAGTATTTATAAAGATGTCGAAAAGATATTAAGCATTCAGCAGGGTGTGTATTTCAGTCAGTTTACTTTCCATAACAATATTTTGCCGGAATAATCATAGGATCCAAAACTACAGGTTAGATCCACCTTCTGACTCTGTAAAAACTGACATTTTGTGTGCATTGACATTAAAGGAGAGATGTATTCCACCACCACCAGTGACAGCTTAGGAGGAATAGGTATCCACTACAACACAGAATGCAGTACAATAATTTTGATTTAGGAATTAAAGTTCTCTTACAATGTTTAACACTTTCATTTTTCTTTCACAAAACAATGAAATAAAGAGAAACTAATTTTCCCTCTCAGTAGGAAACCATAATTTTGTCCTATCAACAAAATGATACTTTTCCAGGACAAAATGAAAGTATGGAAAGCATTAGAGTGGCTTGGAAGCTTTTTTTTTTTTTTTTNTTTTTTTAATATATTAACAGTAATATGTGTAGAATTTCTACATAAATACAGCTTAAACATAGAAATGCAAAAAAACGAAAAGTATTTTTAATAGATTTGTGAAGCCATTCAAGTATTCTCCATTTTTATATCATTTAAAATAGACTCGGGCACACACCAAAAATTCCTGTTACTGATTTTTCATAGGCTAATTCTGATATAAATTACTGTATGGCTTAAATTAAATATTAGTCAGTCTCATCATTATTGGAGTTGCTGTCTATATAATTAACAGTCATGCAAATTTTTCTGCACATCACTAACTTACGACACTGGCTATGACTACTGTTGCCCTCTTCTATCTCTTGTCACTCTTCTCTGAAAGAAAAATGTATGTTTTTAGGAATGGAGATTGTCCTTCTCTTTGTGCTCATGTGTTCCTAATGCAAGGTACCTTGAAACCGGGTAAGATTTTACTAAGGGTTTACAGGAGTTCTACCTACAGCAGAAAATGCCAATATTTCATTTCTGAGGGTTCAAAATGGATCTCTCAGAATTCTTGCAAGAAGAAATATATTCCTACTTCTGTAATATTCAAATGAGTATATTTTTAATGAAATAATTGAATAAAAGAGAATATTTACTTTTCCATTCATTCCTTTTATGTGCAAAAATAAGTAACTGAAATCAGGTTTGAATTCTTTGTTCATCAACATTCACTGGTGGTAGTGTCAGCAAGTGTCTTCAGTGTAAATTTTGACAAAGTTACTACTACTATTATTAAACTCTAAAACAATCTAAAAGAACATTAGAGAATGTATTAGGGAAGAAAAAAATCACCTTTCCTACAAAGAGTTATCATTTTGGTTAAGAATAACATTATCTTCAGGAAGGATCCAAAGACTGAGAATTGCAATCACATAACATGCTCTGTTGATTAGTCACGATGTCTGCAATACATTAGACAAGTTACATAGTATGGCTATAGTTTCTGATTTGAATTCAATAATACACAAAGAACAACAAATAATGAACACATGCATAAAAAAAAGGGAATAACAAATAATAAATTTTCTGCGCACATGGGAATTTCAAGGTTAATCCAATACAAGCTGAAATAATGAAAAGATTCACTTTTTATTTCAATAGAATTTGCATCAGACCCATGAGTTATTGTATAAACAACATTAAACATTAATTTCTTTAAATATCTGTGTAATAAAAACTCATATAAATCAAAGCAAATAAAGGGGAAACAAAAGAGGCTGAAACTGCATACTGAAGAGTAACAAAGAGTTTGAGAGTTTGGGGAAATATTTGCTGGGGTTTTTTTTCAGTTGCTTTTTAGCTTGCTACTGTTCTAATTTTTGCTAGCATTTAGTTATCCGTGCTACTTTAACTGATAAAGCCAGCTTCAAGAAACATATCTGTGGTGCAGATGAGGATGATTGTTACAAATTTGGATTCTTGTTTATCGGGCTAGAAGAGGTCAAGAAGTCCTTTCTAAGCTGAGATTTTTAAAAAAAAATATTTCAGAGAATGCCTGAATAGAGGATGTCTAATTATTCATTAAAATGGCACATAGTGCACAGAATAATGAGATACTTGGTTCTAGTTACTAAACCTTTGTGAGAAATCACAGAATCATAGAGCGGTTTGGGTTGGAATGCACCTTAGGATCATCTTGTTCCAACTCCCTGCTATGGACAGAGACACCTTCCACAGGACAAGGTTGCTCAGGGTCCCATTTTGAACACCTTCCAGGGATGGAGACTCCACTGGAGAACCTGTTCCCGTGCTTCACCAGCCTCACAATAAAGACTTTCTTCCTAATGCCTGATTTAAGCCAACCCCCCTACAACTTGGGGCCATTCCCCTTATCCTAGCACTACATACTCTCACAAAAGGTCCCTCTCCAGCTCTTTTGTAGCTTCTTTATGTACTGGCAGGGGTTCTAAGGTCTTCTCCAGGCTGAACAACCCCAACTCTCTCATCCTGTCTTCACAGGAGAGGTGCTCCAGCCCCATGTCCAGCTTTGTGCCTTTCTGCTGGACTCACTCCTACAGGTCCAGGCACTGTTGGTGTTCTGGGTTGCAGGCATATGTTGCTGGGTCATACTGATCCAACAAAAAAGTAGTTCCGGCATTTCAGTTAATGGCAAAACCAAATTTTACAAGTACACCTGATGGATATATTTACAACTTCTTTGTGAAGGATCAAAACTTGGTCCCTCCATTTTGGCGAAAGAGAAAGGGAACATGTAAAGAGCACTTCTAGAAATTAAGTCTTCCTTGGGATGACATGCTAGTTGCATGTTATTCCAGCAAGGACATATTTTGCTTTGCTGTATTTAATTCAATTTCATCTTAATGTTATTGCCCTTGGATCTTCCTACTTAAATTTCTGTTTCTCTAAACATTTCAGAAAAACCTTGTGATTTCCCATACAAAGTTTTTTTATGCTATCATTTTCAGATAACCAACCTGTACAGTCAGGAGTCACTTCCTCATTCAACGTCTTATGGCAAAAAAGGCAGTTTAGTTATTTACTCTTATAAAGCCGGGCTCTGTTCCCCTGTTACAGGTGTGGTATCCAAGTTTTTGTATTCTGGCACATCTTAGCTCCTCCTTATACCAGACCTTTTCACTGATATTATACATTGTTATGACACAGTTATATTTTTTCCCAGTTTCAACGGATCGGGTTTTTTCAAGAGCACACAATTCTTTACAGCATTCCAGCTTCCATTTGGATTTGTAGTTCCTTCCCATGTTTTGCCTCTGGTGAATATCACTTTTTTTACAAAGATCATTAACAAAATCACTAAGATGAAGGTTGAGGGAAGCATTTGAGCAATGCCTTGAGCCATCAGATAAACTGTGTGCACTCCCCACGTTTCTTGTCGTCCAAGACAGATAAGCCTCTGGATTATACTAACATCACGTTTATGCATTGCTAGAAAGTTAACTTTATGGATTGGTCTGTGTTTCCTAGGTATTTAAACCCCGCCAGGGTCTGATTTCAATGCATCAAATAGGTAGATAGAGAATTCCCTGAATCTTTAGCTAGAAGAAAAGGGTATTTCTTATGAGCAGAGCATCTCCTTCTTAGCGTAAACACCAGAAGAGGAAAAGGAGGGTGTGAAGAGGTACCAGCCCACCCTGTTTGGAAAGTGTTCATGGATTTTTTAAGAGTGTATCCGTCACCACCTTTTCTTATCAGCCACCACCTCCTCCTTCAGCATAGGCTGTGTGCAGAAGAAATAGCTTTGAAAAACAAATTGACAGAGCCCACAATATGAATCTTCCAGATGAAAACAGTAAAAGAGAAGACAAAAGAAATTTCACCATTGAGTTACACCTATTATAAACCACATATTTTTAAATGCTGCATGTCATTATTTCCATCATTATCAAACTCTTCGCATAAAAATAAAGTGTGTTGATGAGAGAACTGATCATATGTGAAAGTTATGCATTTTAAGAGACTCTACCACATTTGTATTTTATCAAATAGTTCCTAATGATGTTCCATAATACAAAATTAAATATTTCTGTCTCTGTTCTGTGTTCTTATTCATGAGTTGGCCATTAATTGTTAAACAATGTAACTGCTTGTTTATTTATACTAGATGTGATTATTTATATTCTGAGTAGTCTGCAAGGTCTTTAACCACATCGCCTAGCCATTTTTATGAGTTTGTGTGGGGAGAAGGGAAAGGTTAAGTTATTGAACTCATTTCCCCAGTCTTGTAATAGAAACCATTTTCTTTATTATTTTATTAAAAATAAA
The DNA here is from genome assembly GCA_013398115.1 of Falcunculus frontatus. Lineage (NCBI taxonomy): Eukaryota > Metazoa > Chordata > Aves > Passeriformes > Falcunculus > Falcunculus frontatus. Next base: position 434,078 of record VZRV01007584.1, read on the forward strand.
TTGATTTTTTAAAAAGAGAAGAAATAAGAGAGCTATAAAAATATGTGTTTACACCTGCTACTCATTTGATTATACTGGAAACTGTCTAGAGCATCTCCACTTGATATGAATGATATATGTGTATTTAAAACATGTTCGTATTCCTATTTACAACTATTTGAATGGTAAAATTTTAACAAGTTTAGGTGCTTCACTGAATCTGGTTTTTTTTTTTTTGTTAAGCAGTGAAATTCATGTGATGAGTTATATATATATTGTTTATCTCACTGAGAGCTGTCTAGATTTTCCTTATACTTACTGAAATGAAATTGGTAAATTTAGATAATAGTTCATATCATCTTTTGTTCTAGGAAATGCCTGAGATAGAGCACATAAACAAAGTGCTAAAATTCTTAATACTTTTCATTATTTAGAGAAATTTCTTAGATATGCTCTGTAAAGGTGGGGAGATTGTTAAGAGGAATTTTTTCCAAACTTCTACCCATTTTCTTTGCATCAGGCCTTATCAATACTTATGAAGTACCACTTTACTAATTATAATGATAAGATATAATAAGAGTATTAAAACTACTATTTGTATACTTGTATTTGCAGAACTACCTATTTACAGAAGCTTGAACAAACATAAAGAACAAAGAACTTTACAGTTAATACAGCTTTTTAGGTTCCATAGAAAATAGATTTTGCCTGAGTTCTTGCTAAGCAATATATCGTGCTTTTGCAAATACTCTTTTTGAGGTTTTATTAGTTTTTTTTTGTTCATGGATTTTTTTTTATGTGGCTTTTTAAACCTAAAATTTACTGCAGATTTTCATGCAACAGCAGAACTTTTATTTATGTATCTTAGCCTGAGGTCTTAGATCAAATCTGTGGCTAAAAATTGATACACACTCCCTCACACCATGGTGTAAGGATTTTTATTTGATTCAGATGCTGGAATACCTGGTTGAGTAAGCAAAGTAATTATTTATATTTGCTATAAGATAACCATAGATATAGTTAGACAATGCATTAACCGATTCTACCCATTTCATTCTCCTACCTCTTTCTCCAAGTTTTTTAAAGATTCTTGATTCAATCTAGATATTACATATATAATGAGCTTCAAGTTGTGTTTATTCTGCAAAAGACATTATCATGGTTTATCTGTACTCTCTTTTTTACTGGAGTACTACCATGAAAGAGAACAAAGTTTATTTGGAAATCACCTAGGAATAATACTCAGAGAGGGATTAATCTTTCAATCTTCCTTACATTATATGTCTACAGTGTAGAAAACTGCAGCTCATCTCCTTGATCTAAAAACTTTAGGAATTAAATATTCTGAATTCTTGCATATCATCTGTTTCAGAGACCTAGTTCAGAATAGTGAATCTGTGTGTGTGTGAGCTGTGGCTATTTCTCTCCATTGATTACAAAGGGATGTTTGTCAGTGAGTAGTTCAGATAAAGTTGTTTATAACTTATATCTGATTAGGTAAATCCTTATTTGAAGTAGCTTCTTTTATCTTTTCTGTGTCATATATCACAATGGCCTGAGACCAGAAAAGTAGGATAATTTAATTCAGGATTTAGAGATACCAGACTAAGAGCTATCAGTGTTAAGCGATTTTGCTTCAAACCAGTAATGTGTGAACTAGCCAGTGCCTTGCTATATTACAGCTGTAAGAGAACTGTGCATCCTATTCAAGTACCATAATAATTTCCTAAGAGCCCTGGGGGTTTCCTTTTGGAATTTTCGACTCCAGTAATGCTCTTATTTAGACAATGCACAAATCCTCATGAGTTTCAGACAATTCAGCTGGTCTGGGAAAACACAGAAAATACAAACAAGATGAGGAATTCATTCTAGGGGATGATAGAGTCAGATTAAGCCAAAGAAACATTAACAGTAATGCAAGGCTAACTGACAGTAAAACCAGCACAACAATTAAAACAGTAACTATCAGCTTTAGAGGAGAGAATTTGTTGGAGCTCCACCTCTAAGTCCCTGGTCTGAATCCAGATCTAACGAGACTGACCAAATGTCACTTCAATTAAACAGCGATAAAAGTTCCAGAGTGAAATGAATTCCACAGTCTGAACTCAGCTTCAAGTGGGCATTTGTCTTCATTACAAGCCCAGCATATATTTGGCACAGTCTGAACTCATGTCTTTAAAAGAGCTTCATAAGTTAATGAACAGGAAGATTGAAACATTTGCCTGGTGCCTACTACCACATATCTGGAACTGGGGCAGGGGATAGACCAAACAACTTCAACTTCAACGTCCTTTCCTCTCCCTTCTTCACATACAAAATGGATTTACTCCTTGGGGATCTTTCTGCTATGAAACCAAACCAAGATAAGCAAACAAACAAAAAAACCTCCTAATCAATACATTTCCTCTCTTTCCTCCCATCCTGTCCTTTTCCCTCTGCTCCCATGCTTGCCAGTGTTACTCAAGGACATTCCAAATACTTGCCACAAAGATTCAGAAGTTTTAGGTTTTCATTGTCCTTCCATAATTCAGTGTTCCATCTTTTAGCTGTGATAACTGCTGAGAAAAAAAAAAAAAAAAAAAAGCAAATATTTCAAGATCAGGCATGAAAAATCCTTCCTGCTTTGCAACTTAATTCCTTCTTTCCCATCAGAAAGACCTCCAAACTTTGCTTGACGTATGCAGAGTAGTAAGTACTGTAACACAGCACTGTTTTGTAACACAGATTATTAATTTCCTTCTTTTTCTCTTTTTTTTTTGTTTGTTTGTTTGTTTGTTAGTTTTTGTTGTTTTCTCTTTTTTTAATAATATTACTTTCTGATGGACAGAATGAAAACAGTTTAGTCTTCTATTCACATTCTCCCCACGTATGTCTCAGAACAAATGATTCACATCATCCAAGGATTTGCTGATGCTGTATATCTGGAAAGAAACATTAGTATTGTAAGGAAGAGTAATAGCTTGCTTAGGAGTTTGACAATCTGAAACAAGGAGGGAGCTGATTAGTCAGTGATTTGAAAATGTTTGAAATGATAGTACTAGCAGAAACCCAATCTTTAATTTTTTTTTTCCTTCTCATTTTGAATGCAGTATGGAACAGGGTGGATGGAGACATTAATGTAGAATCACTGGTGTTAGAATTGAGCAATGCTCTTTGGCCAGGACAGGGGCGATGCCAAAAACTAGTAACATTATCAAGTGCACTGTGAATTCAAAGCAACTCAGCTGAGTCCTGTGTTATTACCTCGTATATGCACAAATAGACCAAAGAGGTTGTTTATGTTCTCCTCAATGCTTAAACTGATCTTCTGTCGTATCCAAATTACGGATTCGGAGCGTGTATTAATTTAAAAGTATTTTGATCTAACACCTTAAGGAAGTCACAGAATTACTAGGATGGTCAGAAAGAAAGAAGCATTCAAATTCTGAGAACACTGAAGGAATTTCTTTTGTTGAACCAAGCAAAATTAAAGCTGATATGGAATAGAGAGGGAGAGAGGAAAAACAGCTACTTGTGCTAAAGGTAATTTTAACACGGAATAAATCAGTATAAATGACCATGAATAAATTATATTTAGTCCATTAATAGTCTTTTACCCACTGGGACCTAGAAACCTTTCCAGAGAACCACTCCTACAAAAACAGTGGGGGAAAATAATAACTGGTTTTAAAAATGATTGCTGTAAGTTTACAGCAATGGCCACATGCCGTTGTGCCAGTGGCAGCAGAGGTGAGTCTGGATGGACAAGAACACCTATTCCACTTTGCATCTTTAGGTTAGCATAAAGCCTGACGTAGATATCTCCTGTCTCTCCCATTAATGCTGTTTCGTGTCGTAAATTAAAAAAAAATAAATTAACAAAAAATCTTAGAAATTGAACAAGCAGAAAGATATAGGCATTTCTTGTATCAAGGTTCCAGTTTCTGCTCCACTAAGCTGACCCACAAGCATGCTCTGACTATGAAGTTAGCAGGCAGCGGACCTTCTTGACTCCTGATGGCTTTTGAATGCTGCATTCTTAAGTCAACTCTCTCTGTGCTTTGCAGCAGCCCTGTCACAACCCAGCTAAGAGCTCTGACTCATTCTGCCAGCAGAGCACTTAAAATGTGGCGTTATTCAATGCTGAGATTTGCCACATGGCTGGAACATAAGTAACTAGCAAAGTCCATTGACTCGTACTGTGAGTCAGAAGTCACTTACAGGATTTAAGAGCACCCATATATTTAATTGCTCTCTTTTTACCACTTTGTCTTAGACAACACCTTTATTAAAAAGCCTTAAAATACTTTTCTTTTCTTAGGACACTTTATTTATTCTTCAGACTGTCTCGGGTCGCCTGTAAACTAAGTTGCCAAAGACTATCTCTTAAAAATTTGCAAAAATTATCCTGTCATACACTTACAATTTAATTATTTCATTGTTTGTTTGTTTTTTTCTTTCTTTTTAGTGTTGAACATTTCACAGAATCACAGATTCGGTCAGGTTGGAAGGGACCACAGTGGATCACCTACTTCAATCTCCCTATTCAAACATTTGCTCTTTTAAATTTTTGTTTTTTAAACACCTTTTAAACTAAGTAACACTTTTGATTGTGGAAGAGAAATAAAAACAAACCAAACCAACTAAACAACAGGAACATGAGCAAATAGAAGTGGGTATAGTAGTCATATGGATGGAATGACAAAAATCTCTATCACTGACTTTGATTGCTGATGTAATAAAGAGATGTATACATAAAACTGTTTTTTCCCACTAGAAACCGGCTGTTGTGGCTTATTTGTGGCAAATTATAAAAAGGTCTGACAAGGCTTCTCACATATACAGACACGAATCAGGAGGGTTGAAAGCAAAGCCATGTATAATTTCAATTTCTTTAAAGGTGACAATCAGCTGGGTAACTGAAAGGTGTCAAAGAACACTGGAACACCTTCTCCTGTGGAAAGATATTTCCAGGACCTTGTTCTTGAATTTCTGTAAGTTTGGGGGGGAATGTCTGTATGATTTTTATTTTCTCCATTAGTCTGAAAATATTCATTTACCCTCCTTATCTCTGTTAAATTGGGCACTCAACCCACCAGATAATGAAGATCCCCAAAATTTTACCAGATAAATAGGTCTGCTGATTTTACCGACTTTATGTGTCTGCTTCTTGATACTTGCAGGATCTGTATTTTGTTTTACAAGTGATTTAGGGCAGTATTTGTCATATGTTTGTGCTTGTACAATGCCAATCTGTTGTCAGCATTATAAAAAACTTAATATGTTCATTAAAATTCTATGTGATTAAGTGTTCTGACAGCTTTTTAAGGGTATCTATTCTTAAGAACCATTCCAACAGTTTTAGCTCATTTTATGTAAGCTAACAACCCACAATAATAAACCATCTCAATTTCTTGTACCTCTTTCACCTCAGACTTATAACATAAGAGACACTTTTTGCCCTACAACTAATTTGAAAATTTATACATATTTTTCCAAGCATCTTAATTCCAAGAAATGCATCAAGTCAGTATATTTCCTAATTTATTTGGGTCCTTGTAAAGTTTCATCTGATAGACATAAAACTGTAAGATGATAGCATTGAAATGCAAGTCACAAGCTTCAATTAGGTACAATCAGAAATCATGCGGTGACTTCATTAAGTATCATTAAGAATGATCAAAATATTGCTCTTAGGAAAAATACATCAAAAGCATGCATTTACACATTGATTAAACAGGATCTGCAATTTCTAAAATCTGGTACGAGAAAAAAGAATGTAGTAAATTAAGTGCTCATACCCTACTTAGCAACAAGGGACTGCTTAGCAACCAACAAAGTGAAAAATAATGGATATGGCAGTGCACAAACTCTCAGTCCCCTTCAAAATGGAAGTATTGGGCAGACATAGACAAACTGAAATAAATGTCTAGAAAAAGTGAAAAAAAAAAACCAAGGAAAAGGTTTTCCTTGTCTCAGTAAATTTCACTCATATCAAAGATAGGTAATGTGGTCTCTGAGAGAAGCAGCTGCCAACTATGAACCACTGAATGAGAGTCAGAGTTCCTCTGTCAACTGATTCTCCAGTCCGCGTTCACCCTCCTCACCTACATAGCCACTGTCTTTTTGTCAGCTGTGTCCACACTGTGGGCTCAGTGTTCCAATCCTTATGCGGTTTCAGACCATTACGGTGACAGCATCTGTAGAAAAAATCCATTTCCTAACAGTTCCTTCTCATATCCAAATGTTTCGCTGCCTGATACAAGAAATTTTTATGCCTGTTGTCCTGACATGATAGAAAACAAGAGGTATAAAGTTTTTCAACCTGGGAGTTTGAGCTTAATTACTTGAAATAACATGAGTTTATAGATTTACTACCCTTTCAGAAAATTTCTTTTAAGTCTCAGTTTCTTAAATGTCATCTTCCACTAAACAAAATCCTTCAAATATTTCTTAGAGTAAAAATTTACAGTCCTTCAATTTTAACCTTTTTAGCACTTTTGAACATTATTCTTTCTCTCAGAAAGGTGAATTGAAAAACAAAAACCTGTTTGTTGCCTTATGTTTTTTCTCAGAAGCCTGCTGAACCAGGATTATATAGGAATTATGTGTAGTGGAATTACAAATATGAGAGAATGACTTTTTCCACAGGCAGATGGTGATAGAACAAGTGGGAAGGCTTTTAAACTAAAGATGAGAGATTTAGATTAGACATTAGGAAGAAATTCTTTCTTGCAAGGGTGGTGAGGCCCTGGCACAGGCTGCCCAGAGAAGTTGCGGCTGCCCCATCCCTGGAAGTGTTCAAAGCCAGGCTGGATGGGGCTTGGAGCAATCTTAACTTAGTCAGTGGCATCCCTGCTCAGGGCAGTGAGTTGGAACTACGGGATCTTTAGGTTCACTTCCAACCCAAAATGTTCTATGATTCTGTGACATATCTGAACAATCAGTGAAAAAAACACTTCTAGATTATGGAAGTGTACACAATCATCAGCAGATGCTTTAATTCCATGTGGTCTGTCCCAGACAAAATTATGAAAAAACCCTGGTCGAGATACATAGACCCCCTAAAAAAGCTGTGCAGGGAAATCCCTTCCAGCCCACACTCCTGCAAATGGTTCAGGGCAAACCCAGTGGGGCCTCAACTGCATTTTCAACACAGGCATGGCAACACAGTATTATATTGGCTAGGACCCATAAATCACTCAAAACTAGTGGTTTTTGTTTGATGGAACGTTTTTCCCCATGGTCACTTGCCTACATTGTGATCGCTAATGGTAGAGACTAGCTTACTTCCTGAATATATGAATGAATCTTTAGATCTCTTTCAAATTTGAATTGAAATGTCACTTAGGATGTCAAGGGATATTTATGATGTGTATATAGAGCTACTTGTATTCTGTAGTTGCTTAAAATCTGGTCTTAGTAACTTCCAGTGACTATAACTTCTACCATGTAAACAAAGATCTGTGCATCCTGTCCACCACTCTTTCTAATTTTCTCCTTTTTTTTCCCCCTAATTTAGTTTTGGCTGCTTTATAAGAGAAGAACAATATCACAGTGTATTTTCGCTGGATTCAACACTCAGACCTGAAAAACCTGTTTTATTCAAAGATCTCAAAGCAGAGAGCATATATTAAAAGCAATATTTTCTGAAATTGCCTCAGATTTTTACCTGACTCCTGTAAGAGTATTACAAGTCTGAGTAGGCATGAACGGATGTGCATCGCCCAAGGTTTACAAATTACATTTCTCAAGACCTTTGTGCAGTATGCAAATGTTGTTACATTTGCTTACAGCTGAATAAACTGAGGCATCAAGAGGTTAAGTGGCTGGCTCAAGGTTGTAGAGCAAAGCTATTCCAACACCACGAGCAGACCCCCAGGGTCCTGGTTTCCAGAGTCGTGCTGTGTCTGCTGTATTGATTCTCCCTTTACAACCACTCCAATGTGTTAATGGGCTACAAAGCTAATGGAATATTAAAAGAAGCTTAAGAATTTTGTCTCTTGAGGTTGGCTGGCCACATAATTTTACAAAAGAAGGTTTATAAAACAGTGAGAGAGAAAAAGGAATAAAAGGAAAAAGGAAAAATGTCAGAACTGATTGATTAAGGGAAGGAGTCGGTACCTGAGAAATGCCTGGTCTGATGCCAGCACTGGTTCAGGTCAGACAGGGCTATTTTTAAATTATTTGGTATTTTCAGAAATTGATTACTTGGCTAACACATTAAGAAGTAGTTCTACACATTCATTTAATGGGCCAGTGCCTCTTGTACAGGTCTGGAACAGTCACATTCAATCTCATCTACTCCTCGTTAAGTAGTGTTTTCTTCTTCAGTGTGTTTATTTACTGCCAATGCTGTAAGCATAAAACATATAACAAAAAATAAATAATACCTTAAATAGTCTTTCAGCTATATGGGCCTTCAGGACAAGTGACTTCACTTCAGGCCTTGTGAGCTCAGTTAGGGCTCAGACATCAATTCTCATTCTTTCATATACCTGCAAATTGAGTAATACTTTCTTTTCATACTGTTACCTTTTTAATGTATAGCCACTTCAGTCTAAAAGTGCTCTGAAACAAAACATGGTAGGTTCTTACACTAAAAAAAAAAAGATGAATAATAAATCACTTTAGTTTGATGACCCTGTGTGTACTGGAGTAAGAGCAGAGTATTTTAGGTGAGGGAAAACCAGTAAAAACTTTTGGAGAATAACTAAGAGTCTGTGGATATCTTGATTAATGTTCACGTAGGTGTTGGCTATTGGACTGTTCCACTTTTTTCACTGACTTTCGAAACAAAATGATACTCAGAGCTACATTTCAAAAAGATATTTTTAATAAAGGTAGGCCTAACCATGACAAAGAATTTTCTGAAATAGTCAGCAATTACATGCTCGTGGCATTATCTGTTGGAATGCTGGGAATAGTTGGATGTCTTGGACTAGATAAAATATTGCAGTTGCAGAAGAACACTGCTTTGGTGCCACATAAGAATTTCAGAAGAACACACAGAGGAAAGTAATAATAATGATGCTGGTAATAATAATAATAATGATGGTAGTAGTGATGATGATGATGGAGATGATGATAATAATAATAATAATAATTATTATTATTATTATTAGGAGTTAGAAATAATAATAATTATTACTATTATTATTGTACTACATAGAAAATAACATGAGATACTGCAATATTAGCATGAATAGTACAGATCTTTAACCTACACTTAGGCCTGCCTTCTACCTTACTTATTGTAAACAAGACAGCACGGCAGAAAAGCTCAGACATCCCTGAGCAGACGGTGAGGGAGAAATAATTTTTCAGCCTCTCAGGTCAGAGGCTTAATTTTTAATGTGGGTATTTGACTTATGGTCCCAGATATAGAAAGGTTTTCCTTAGTCTTTAATTTTTTTTTAAAAATATGACCTTTTGAAGTTTGATGTGACTTTATCTGGTGTTGCCCTCAGTGACAGCTATGACTGATGCAAACATGAAATGGGCAGTAATTTGCTGTTGCAATGGCATCTTAAGTTATTTTTCTGTAGAAGTTGTTCACTGTTTTTCTGTAAAAAGTGTATGCAAACCACTGTACAGCATGGTCCTCCTTGGGCGGGGTTGTACTACAAAAAGACATAGCCCACACTTGGGGACATGAGGTCCTATTCATCACTCCTCACTGATCATAACACATTCTGACCCTTGTCTCAGAAGTAATCTGCTCCTATAACAAAGCTGAGATATACTATTAATGTTTTTTACTGCTTTGTTATCTTGAGCATGATGATGATGTTGCAAAATAAAACTATCAGCTTCAGTGATACCTTATGAGATGCCTTTCTATTTAATTTCCTCAGTAAAAGGTGTATGATTCTATTTTTCCACGAGTATCTTTAATTGCTGTTGAAAAACATAAAATAATGAATTTCTGATCAATAAGTAATTCACTGATTATTACAGAAAATGGAATGAAAAAGCAATGTTGCAGAATAAGACAGAGGTTTTGGAACAATCTCTGCTCCTTTACATTAAGGGGATGTGCAAAAGGTGTTGGATGTTCTAACCAGAGTTGTATGACTTCTAGTCAGACAGTATTTGGATACTCACTAAATGCCTGCTCAGATGTGTTTCTATACCATGGCTTGTTTCAGTAGTTTATTTTGCTTTTCTTGTCCATTGGCTATGCCTCTGCATTTCATTTAAAAGGGGGAAAAAAAAAAAAAAAGTAGTTTAGCTTTGATTTTGGTTTATGTAGTACATATCTGGCCCTTGCAGGACCTCACTGCTTGCCAGAGAGAGTGTACAGATGGAGAATCAGAAAAGAGCTCTCATGTCATGTTGCTCACGCCCAGTGTTCAGGCTCATTATTCATTGCTTGGTAGACGCCAGAGGTTTACCCATTCCAGCAATAAATATTTCCATAATCTAATAGATCTCACAGTAAGGTGCACGCTGTAATATTTTAACACATTTTTGTTTCCTTGATTTCATCCCATCATTCCTAATTATACCCCCCACGAATTTCTCGCTAAATCTCTTTAATTGCACAATTGTAGATTTTCTTTCAACTCAGCCAAATTATATGTACCTGATTCGGTTCATCAGGCTTTACATTTTCTCCATCATGGAAGAAAATACCCTTCCTTTCACTACAACTAAAAAAAAAAAAAAAACAAAAACCCTGCACCCTACCCCTAGAGGATGGTTCTGGATTACAGCAGTTCACAGTATAGGATTGACATTATCAGGTCAGGTACACGTGGCATTTATAGAGCATTAAAAACCTTGTCACCTCACATTTAATACCTGTAATTATATATGATTTAACTTTTTGTGAGATTTTTAGAACAAAATTGCTTTAGATGCCACTTCAGAAATAATTGTATTTGTTCCTCATTGCAAGGAGAATCATTTGCATGTCTTCACATCAAGAATTTTGAACCCATCTTTACAGGCAGGGATCCTAAGGCAGAGAAACACGATGGAATTTGTCAGAGATCAAACAAATCATTACTGCTGGTAACAGAAACAACATCGCTTATATTTCTCTGAAAATATATCATTTCACTGTCACAATCTTCATTCTCAAAGCTACATACTGTTGTTGACATTGAAATACGTATTCATTTTTTATTTCCAGAGATTAGTTAGCAGAAGTTCTTGCGTCAGACATTTTTGGGGTATGAATTTTCACGTATGCATACATTTGTATCTCACTCATGACACTCTAGCACCACTGAGTGTTTTTGTCAATGTCTAGTGGTCAATTGTATGTCCTAGTGTAAAAAGGACTCCAAGCCCAACTTCAACATGGACTTCTGAATTGAAATATTCCCCAAAGAACACTTGCACCACTGTCTAAATAATTGTCATTATAAACCTAGATATTCCATGTATCAATACCCAGGTCTTTAATAACCAGAACATAAAGACAAAAAGCATGATATTTTTTTTTCCTCTGTAGAGCTAAATAAACTTCATTTCTACTTCCATGCTGGAATGTATTAATTTATAGTTAATTCTCTTACTGTCATTATTAAAAACACATAGAAAATACAGACTTTTCTAAAAAACAGAGTGGATGTTAATTATTTAAAGGTTCCATTTCATAGCTTCAGAAAAAGAAAATAAACAAATTCATTATTATTAATTGACAATATTTTACCAGTGTGTAGGGGCCCCAGTGAACTAAATGTTATGCAAGCCACAAAACATAGGATTATATTTTGACTCCGGCAAAATGAGTACAATAATTCTATCAAGTGCACTGAAAATTTCATCCCTGGCTGGAAACAGTCTTTCTTCTGAAGGGTATGCAAAATTTAGTCCCCAGTTTTGCACACACACAATGTGCATAACTTTTCTCAGGTGATTAGTAAAGCTCCTATTTTATTCATCCCCAGCACCAGAACAAATTACAAAGATAAAAGCATTGCGGGGACTGAAGTGAAGTTGGATTAGTTGTCTGTGATGCCTTTATCATCTCTGATAACTTTACTCAAGGTTACACAGGTTTTTAAGAACTAGATTGGGGGTTAATTTAACAGATGATGTAACCAGTGGGTGTAATAAACAAATCTTAGGGAGGGGAAAGAAGTGTCGCAGTAATGTGGATGGGTATTTAAGAGGGACAGATTGGTACTTTATTTATTTGTGAATGCTTTATGTTGGAAATAAACTGCATGTAGATCAGACCAGAATGAGCTTGTGGCAGAGCACTCTTTCTTCAGGATGTATCTTGCCAGCTTCATTTTCTGACTTGCCATTTCACTGTGAATGCTGCAGGAAGCTCCTACTTCTCTGTGCTCTTATCATCAAGATCACCCTTTCATTTTAACTCATAAAAAATCTGCAGAACCGAGCCTCATTTCTGAAGTTTAAAAGGCTTACACTTTCTTGAATGTGAAGCTCGAATAAGGACAGTGGGTTTCCTGAGACAGGCATTTCCCAGCACAAAAGAATCTTTTCTATGTACAGCAGTAGGTAGAAGGGCAGAGCAGTCACCAGACATACCGATGTGCTTTCACTGTCTGCCGGCACTGCCAGCACTGCAGGTCACACAGCTTTACCTTGCTCTGTCTGTGGAGGTTTTGTTTCTGCAGTCAACTTGAGAACTGATTCAACCGGGGAAACAAAACAGGAGTTTCAATACTTACTTTCCACTATCCGGTATGGCTTTATCCCATTTATTCTGGCAAGATTCTCAGCTTTAACCTGTGACTGAAGGCAGAGTACTCTGGATATACAAGGTCCAAGTTAGCCTTCCATTAGGAAAGGGGCTTGAACATTCCGTTTAATTTGTGTGCATTGCCCCTGCTTCTAGAAATTTCTGACATATAAGAATTAGCACGAATAACAGCAACTTAGAAATAAACCCCAAAACAGCAGCAACATCCTGAAACACATTGGTCTTCAAAGCTCAAGGGGTGATCACTGCTGAAGTTCTATGAGAATTTTCAGCAAACCTCCAGAGGGGCCTGTAAGTGACAGGATCTTGTGTTGTCCATCAGTGCTATTTTCAGGAGAAAAACACCTAGATAACTTGTCACCCTGGAAAGAAGGAAATGCACCCACTTGGTGCAAACCCATTCCAGTTGAATACAGACTGACAACATAAATTTTATTTCCCCTCCACCCCTCTATTTTCCATCATGAAAGCAAACAAATAACTAAAACACAGGTATGTGTCATCTAATTTATCCTTGTATTTTTAATTTATTAGTACTGTCCATTTACTTTTTAATGTCTCTGCAGAAATGATGCTTATTTTCCCCTCTCTCATCTGGCTATTAAAATAAATCTTCAACAAAACTTGGGGAACAGGAGGAAAGCTTAAGAAGTACTATTGTTCAAAGTTAATCTTTTTCACTTACTCTGGTGTTGAATCATTCATCCATGCTTTGAAATCCAAAATCAGGGAAGGTAAGGCTGGAAAGAGAATAGCAGTCTGGTGACAAGACCACTCTAAATATCCATTCTTAAGCGATAAGGGGGAAAAACACACCTAAAACCATATTTTTTATATACTTCCTTTTCTGGTTATAACAATAGCATAGAAAACTGGCAGTTAAAGCTGGATTGATCTCTGGTTAGATGACATATAGCCTTTATGAGTGGGGGATAGAAACTGATAAATGTTTTTTTTTCCCCTTCACAACCTTTCTCTAAAGCTGCAGAAAATGTGTCATGCATAAAAAGTATGCAATTTTCATGTAATTAGAGGAACAGGAGATGAAAATGAATTCCATCAGAGCAATCAAGGATGGTAATGTGGCATGGATTTGTCAGTGCCTATTTGTCATGAAAGCAAAACCCAACAAGTGTTCTATATTTTATTTCATTATTATCACTGCTATACCTTGAAAAACACTTTTAAAACATCAACAAAATACAATTTTATAACTGTGGTGTAAAAAAGCAACCAACAACCCATTGTATAAACTAATAGAGTCCCCTATTATAATAAAATTTGTCTGTTTTGGTTTTGGTTTAGACATTAGGTTGCTTTGTTCTCTCAAAGGCAGAAAAAAAGTGTGATTTATTCTGATGTTATTTTAGTTTTGCTCCAGTACCATATCTCTGGGTTCAGAGTTTCCATTTTGCAAATTCATGCAGTAACCTCTGTCGGTCTTAGGACTCCCCCATTTATCCCACTGAGTAATAACTGAGGGATCCAAATTAGGAGTGCAATCATCCTAAATTGCCCTATAATCTGTCAGAAAAAGAAGTTTATCCCATGTTGCCTGAGAAATGTGTTAATTCCTGACTGGTCTTCACTGCTTGTAGAGGAAGGTCAAGTCAGTAGTGTACTAAACACATATAAGCACCTAAAGTTAGACCAGGTGAACCTGAACCTTTTACAAAACCCTCCTCAATGTCACTCTCTGTTGTTCATATTACACCTTAATTTGTCCTCATGAACCTCAGGTAGAAAATAGAAATTCAGTTGTCATGGTAGTACCCGGACCTCTGTTTTATAACAGCAATTGAATGACCAAAGGGGTAATGCTAACTCATGTTGTTGGTTTACTCAACACTGCCACAGAAAGGATAAATTCAGTAGAATTGTGGCTCTGTGTTTGCATAGCAACTGGGGACAACGCTTATAATAAAATTTTGAAAGCAAGAGGATTCTAAATCAATGTCGGTAATAATAATTCAGGATGATAAGACTTGCCTTGTAGGGTCAGATCAAAGGTCTCACTAGCCTAATGTTCTCTGATGACAGTGGTCAAAGACAAATACTTAAGAAAAAAAAAAAACAAACTAGCAACCAGGCAAATATGCAATGTTTTTTCTCCTGGTTTAGTCTCTCAGCTTCTGGCAAATCTGTGGTTTGGAGGGTGATGACTCAAACCATGATATACATGGTTAATATGGTTCAATTTATTTCTTGAAGGAAGCACTAAGCATTTACAACAGTTATTGACAGCTTTAAAAATTGCTGCCCAGGAAATGTCCCTTCATTTATTTCCTATAAATATTTCATTTTATTAAAGTCTAGTTATGTACCAAAAAATATAGGCATTATACACAGACAGACACACTCCCCGATTTGTCACAGGCTACTCTGATTAGAAATGCAGAGCCCTTTAGCTAAAGGTTGCTGACGGTTAATATATTCCTGTTTTCTCCCTTCGGGCTGAAGGTGGGAGACAGTTGCTCTCAAGTTGCATATGTCTCTCTCGAGCCATCCATGATAGGTCTCTTCTCAGTCTTTCAAGCTGGCATATGCCCAGATTTCCTGCTAATGCAGTAGGAATAACAAAAACAAGAACTTGAGATGACAGAGAGTAGAAAACTGTTATAAATGGTTATTTGAGTAGTCTGAATTGTGGATTTCTCCTGATGGCACTTGCTGGGGGAGTTCATCTCCCTTTGTACATTACACTGGTGAGGCTGCACCTCGAGTGCTGTGTCCAGTTCTGGGACCTTCATGGCAAGAAAGACACTGAGGTGCTGGAGGATGTCCAGAGAAGGGAATGGAGCTGGGGAAGGGTCTGGAGCACCAGGAGTGGCTGAGGGAGCTGGGGGAGAGCAATCTGGAGAAAAGAAGGCTCAGGGGGAACCTTCTTGCTTTCCTCAACTCCTGAAGCCAGGTGGGACTTGGCCTCTTCTCCCAGGCAGCCAGTGATAAGACAAGAGGAAACAGCCTCAAGCTGCACCAGGGAAGGTTCAGGTTGGACATCAGGAGGAATTTCTTCATGGAGAGGGTTGTTGAACATTGGACTGCCCAGGGCTGAGATGGAGTCACCATCCCTGGAAGTGTTCAAGAAATGCTTGGATGTGGCACTCATTGCTCTGATTTAGTTGACAAGGTGGTGATCAGTCAGAGGCTGGACTCAATGATCTCAGAGGCTTTTTCCAGTCTGAATGATTCTGATTCTGCAATCTGAGCATGCAGCAGGGAAGGAATTGCTGAGCTTCACCCAGAAGAGCTGAATGGTGACTGCATGTCTACATGGATGGAATCATTGACAAAGAACAGACTACACTGCCCTGAATCTCACAGGCCTCTGACCTTAGAAATCCCTCCTGCATTCCATGTTCCTGTCTGTTGTACGCTGGTGCTGGGAGACACAGGTTTTTCCCACTAAAGATTTCATTTCATAAACACATAAGGCATAAAACTAAAATACGTGTTAAAGGAAAAAAACATTATTTTGCTTTGCTGGTCACTTTTCAAGAAAAAGACTTTGGGAACTTCAGAAGAGTGTGTCTGCTGTCTTATGTCCATGGGAGGAACCAAGAGATTCTGTAATGATTTCCTTCTCCAAAATCAAAATAAAGAAATCAGAGCAATCCCCCACTGAGGGCTTCTTTTGGGCTGGAAAGCATGAGAGTATTTTGGAGACTAAAAGTAAGTTCAAAGAATCCCAGAATCCTAGTATGGTTTGGTTTGGAAGGGATCTTAAAGGTCATCTATTTCCAACACCTGCCATGGGCAGGGACACTTTCCACTGGACCAGGTTTCTCAAAGTCCCATCCAACCTGGCCTTGAACACTTCCAGGGATGGGGCAGCCACAGCTTCTCTGGGCAGCCTGTGCCAGGGCAAGACTTTCTTGCTAATATTTAATCTAAACCTATCTTCTTTCTGTTTAAGTCCATCCCCTCTTTCCTGTGTGTTCTTGTAAAGCTGAAGAAGATAAACCAGGATTCCTAGAGGAACATGACCAAGACATCAGATCCTTGTGGTGGTTGCTTGGGTTGCTGTTGTGTGGGTTCTCTGGGGGACACTCACACACACAGCGTGCACCTCTCATGGGAGGAACAATTTTGTATTACCCGCCATTGCTTTAAACATGCCCTTCTACCACATCTGGCCAGCTCCAGTGGCAAAGGAGAAAAGAAGCCATGGCCTCACTTCCTTTCCCATTTGAAGCATCTAGGACTGGCAGTGCCTGACTCACTTCCCAAACTCCTTGCTCAAAATGATCTGTGATTAGAGGAAATTGAGTTGTCTTCCATATGCCAAGACTTACAGTAAGACAGTCCTAATAAGGGGAAAATTCACTTTTCTCTTGGGAGGCCACCCATCCGTGGTCCCACTTCTATCTGTGAAAGTTGAGTCTAAGTGTGGAAATGGCTCAGTGCAGAGCCTCTGAAGCAGAAATGAATTTGATACCTCTTTAAGTTTCAGTCAATCTGCATTTTGCATAAATATACGCAACTTCAAATGGTCTCAGTAAAATAAAATTACTGACATTTATCACTAATTAGCTAATAATGTCATTATCTAGACTAGTTAAAAAATAATCATGAGAAGGAAAAAAAATATCAGGAGAAGAATTATTCAATTTAGAAAACTTTCTTTTTTTTTTTTTTTTTTTTGAATTGAGTAATTATTCTTCCTAAACCAAGAATTGCTGGGAGAAAAAAAAAAAGTCTTCCAGCATTTTTTCCATTACTTCAGCTCTGTATAATTTTGGAATAAAATATTAACTATTCAGTGACAGAAGAAGCATTTTGCAGTTTAAGTGAACAACCTGGTTTTATTATTATTATTATTTTAAAATCATTTTCTTTCAAAGAAAACAAAATTATGCAGGCCTATTTAACCCCTGAAGCAAGGTAGGAGCAATGAGGAGCTCCCTTTTCCCTGTAAAAAAAAGGTCCTGTACTGGAAGAAGTGAAAGGAAATGTAATATGGAAAACAAGGTCAACTTCATGTGGTTATCAGGCTGTCAGAAACTGGGGAACCAGATAAATGTAAAATAGTGAACATTACCACAGAGTATCTTCTGGTGGACACTTAGAAAGGACAACGAAATTTGGGGAAGGAATTTTCTATTCACTCCAAAGATGTACCTTTTTTTTCTTTTTGTAACTCTCCAGTTCCTTGTAGTGCAAACTCATCTGTAAAAATTGGTGAGCTCTCACACTCCATTGGGGCCAGATATAGGGATTTGCGCCTCTTTACTCTCACAGGCACATGTGCCAGCTAATTTCATGTGTTATTAGAAATAGAACAGTCAAATCAGTTCGCATCTTTTGGAATGATCTTTTAGAGCAGGGACTTCCATGGTTTTCCAGGCAAAAATTCTGTGTGCATGAGAGCATGCAGTAAGCATATTACATTCTGGGAAGTGTCTGCACACTTGATCCATCCAGAGTTCCCCAGGCATTTTAGATTTGTAGTGTCAAAATGCAGCAATTCATATTTATAGAATTTCTGAAGTTTCTCAAAAATGTGTCCTAGGTAGCTACAGTGTGCATGTTTCGTAGGATTTCTGGAGTTTGGCATTCAAGCTGAAGGCACAAAGTTCATCTAAAAGCATCTGATCTGCTGGGACTGTGACACACCTACAAGTTTTAGGTAAATACAGACTATAACTTCAGCTGGAGAAACATCACCCATTCTAGCTGTGACTCTGATGGGCTGGGTTTCTATTTGTCCTCTCTGAAAACCTGGGGCTTTCCTCTCTGCAGAGGCGACAGGACGTTAGAAGGGGGCTGGGGGGCAGGAGGAGGGAGTGAGCAATGAGAAAGAGGCATGTCCAGAACCCTGCTTTCTCGCACTAGGAAAGGGAGGAGAAGGGAAACTCTACAAACTAGAGCCTCTGAAAGATA
Organism: Falcunculus frontatus; assembly: GCA_013398115.1. NCBI lineage: Eukaryota > Metazoa > Chordata > Aves > Passeriformes > Falcunculus > Falcunculus frontatus. The sequence goes on from VZRV01007584.1 coordinate 452,607, forward strand.
GATATGAAAGTGACAGGGCAGAAATGTCAAGAAGGATTAAGTGATCTGGACTAGCTGCTGATCCCAAACAGTAAGATGTACAGAAATTATCTAAAGTATTGTATTTCTGTCTCTGATTCTTCTTAATGTGACTCATTCAGCTTCCTAATCACGGCATCAGACGGAAGGAAGAAAAGTTGAACTCTTTCATGTTATGCAGCACATACCAATATCAGCAAAAGTTGGGTATGAATGAAGCAAAGACATGCCATAGCCGTAAAATTTCCAGAATCAACACTTACTGCTTTAGCATGCCAGTATTCTGTTTGGAATACGGTTTTGGCGTCTTACTCTTTCTTGTTAGGGGAGATGGGGGAATAACAGAATGTGGACACAGTACTGAACACAAAGGTGGCACAATCTCATTTTCTTCCCTGGCATGATGATAATTTTTATTGTTATTATTTTTTCCAGTCATGGCTGTTTTTCAGAACCCCCCACTCCCTATCTGCCCCTGCCCCTTCCCACCCTCCTTCTGCTTCTCACAGATGAGCAACTTTGCCATCCTTATTGAGTAAATAAAAAAATAAAAAAATAAATTTCTGCGAGACAGCTTGGAAGAATGTTTGATAATCTGAACCATTATGGAGGTGAAATTTCATTACACAGATGGTGACATCCCAATGTCTATCATCAAAACACAGCAGGTAGAAACAATCAGCTAGGCCCATTCCCCACTATAAAATTACACTTACATTAATGTCACTCTAGATTTCATTATGCAGAAAATGATATTGCACAGGTCTCTGACATGAGAGAGACTGGGAGAGGAGAGAAAAAAAAAAGGAGAGATGTGAATCTAAGTGAGGGAATAGGGGGAGGATGGGTGGGCAAGGCAGAGAAGCAGAATACTAGGAATGATCAGCTCTGCTAACAAAATAAACACAACCACATCAAAACTTTATGGTGCTTGTGGCAATGTCCTGTCTTGGTCATCTCCAACCTCAGCTACCAGCTCAGGTTCTGATTGAGTGCTTAGAAGCACTCCTATGGGAGTAAGGGAGTTGCACAATTAATTTTCATTTATAGTATCATAGAATCATAGAATAACCTGAGTTGGAATGGATCTACAAAGAACATCACATCCAACTCCTGGCCCTGCACTCCAGGAACCACAACTTACTAATAAGGCCTGAAAGTCATAGTTTAGCAAACCAGGTATTACAACATTTCAAGAAGTCATTTTTGCATGCTATCTTTTCCCTTCCCTTCCCTT